>JALBCR010001749.1:0-279001 GCA_030710515.1 Abscondita cerata | reverse complement strand
TTTTGCTGCACAGTTTTTTGTCTTTTGTAGCAATGAGTTTCAGCAGGCCGTGGCTTATACAAGCGCCATCTGGTTGCCTCAGAGCGCCTCTTCGTTGAAGTTTGCGAGCCCACCATGTTGCCGCCGTTCTGGTGCCGAAAGAGCACATTTTCTGAAAGCAGACCGCAAGTTTGCCGTGTTATTCTTTGTAGCTTGATATTGCCTAGTGATGTCAGCCTGAATGGCAACCATACTACGTCTGAGTCAAGTTTTCTGTTATTGTAAATTCCTCGAAATTTACAAAAATCCATGACACTTATGTTTGCGTGCTCTAAAATTTGTTACGAGCAGTTCAGCTCAGCCGATGATATCCTGTCAGAATTATATCAACATCTAGAAGTGAATGTTGCTTTAGATTTAGTCTAAAACTAGAGGATTGATCTTTTAGTAAATCTGTTGACCAGAGTTGTACGCCGTTTCTAACTGATCGTGTCGGCCAAACGCTAGCGTACCACGAAGACATACCAACGTTCGGTGTTGAAAATTATAAACATTACATCGTACTTTTAAAAATCAGAGAACGTAATACAGCATCGTGAAATATGGTCTGGTTTCAGTTTTTTTCTGTTAATATTTTACCATACCAATTTTTTAAATACATTAAGCGTGATATGGTCGCTTGTAATCAAAATTAAGTTTATCGCTAATCATCATTTTCCGTAATCGTACCTAATGCTTGAAAGGTAAATGATCGATTTTAAAGGTCATAGCTTTTCGTACGATTAGCACTTTCGTCATTCGTTGGTACTTCATGAGAGACAGATTTGCCGAATCTAACGATTAGAATTTTAATTTTTTAACATAGTGCAGGAACTATTTGAACACATTCTTTTTGAATGTACATGATAGGTTTAAATTCCTCGCCAGATTTTACTCTACAAATTTAAAATTTAAACTAAATATTGACATTATGAAAAATGGTTCCAAATTGATTAATGTTTTACTTGCAACTATAGTGTTATAGTTAAACACGAATAAGTAGCGCTCAGTCTTCCAATATTTGATAAATAGTAGCCACCCATTTCTATTTTTACGCAAACATTTTTGACGAAATGTGCATGCAAAATATGGAAAGTTCTTAAGTCACAAATTACTGGTCATATACTGGGTCAGCCCTTTATTGGTCCGAAATTTATTCTTCCCAGCATGTCACTCCTGCTTTAAGAGTGGCATCATATTGCTTGGGCACGTTTTTATTTTACTTTCTGCAGTGGAGTGTGCCAACTGAGCTGCCAGCCACAAAAAGGTTGGTTTAGTATTAATTTAGTTTCGTAAGCTTCAGTACTGTATTTAGGGAGCAGTTTAAACCGTTACCAAAGTATTTCGAAACAGCTCGTACCTTTTCCCCAAAGCGTACCGTTTTCGTACCTGAATATTGTATGAAGGTGATTACTTACTTGCTTTTCGAAACAGCTTGTCTAAGTGCTCAAAAGCTTGGCTTGAAGCAGCATATCATTGTAGACAAAGTGGGATCGTTTTCTAAATGTCATCGAACATGATATTTGCTAGAGCCAGGTTCTGTAGGCTCTTTACTATCATTGATTCACGAACACTGTCAGAGACACTGATATCAAACAGTGAAAGAAGACATGCATAAAGATCGATGTAATATTTGGTCTAGAAAATATGTTGCAGGCGTGTAGTAAATGCTATACGACATGGTAGTTACTGTAGTCTCCCAAATGTTCTTGTGCTGGTTGTATTTAACCTTAAAATTGAGCCTAGAGTGCTTGCTTTGCAAAGCAGAAATGTCGCCAGAATACTACTCGTAGTCGTGTGTTTGATTTCTGTTCTCCTATAAAGAAGGTTTAGCCATCGTTTCAATCGTGAGGAATTGTCGGATCATCATTGTTTCCTCTTATTTTACTTAATTACATTTTCATTGGGGTTTGAAAACAAAAGTTTGTCAAATTACTGGTGTACCACAAACATTATAACACAATCACGTTAACGAAGTTTGCTGAATCTCGAACTGTAAAAAACTATTTTCGTTACTTAAATTACGTGATTTGCCGAAAGAATCCACGTTCTTAACGAATGTAAATTCGTGTTCTTTCTACGCCATGGTCACCTTATTTCCCGTTGGTTTCATCAGGTTACATGTGCTCCTTTTCAATGGACAGCATTGTTATAGTTTTCGAAATAAATTTTCTATTTTAACGACTTTTGTGATGTTCTACGCTTGAATTTAAACCGATTAATATACTGGCGAAAAATGTTGCCTCGATTATTTGCAAATTTTTTAGTCTCAACAAAATATTAGCTCACTAAATGTTGTAGTATAATTAGTCGATTTTATTTTTTTCTTCTTTTTTTTGTGGAAAGGGCGTACTCTGACATTATGGAAAATGTGGTGTTACCAATGCTTGGCTATCAACAAATTTTCAGCTCTGGCTTCACCTGTGCTGTGGGCGACGATTTTACGTCACCTTCTGTCCCGTTATCTGAACACAATATTCACGAGTTGTCGATTCACTCAAAATTAAACCGATGACAGATTGTCGATTTCATGACATTAAGGAGTAGTTTTATATTCCATTCCATACAGTTACAAATCTAGTACATCCCGCCATTTTATTTAAAGAGTCAAATTTTTCTTTTCACTTTCTTGAAATAAATACATTTTAAAGATCTCCATTCTATGTCGAGACTTGTTAAACACGTATTTGTGTTTTCTTGCATACTGATTTCTAAAACTGTCTTCTGTGCTTTTTCCTCGATATGTCTCAAATTTTGAAAGTTTTCGACACAGTAAAGTGTAAAAATAAAATAGAATGATTATCGTGTTATTTAACACAGCTTGATACGACGATTTGAAATTTTCATAAAAATCTTCACGAAGCAACTTCAAGATTAGCAGTAGTGTGTCGGATTCAAAAGCAAGGTAAAGACTCTCGAGATAAACTCAATATATGTAATTGCAAAGAAAAAATAAATACCCAAAGTGATAATCCCGTGTCGTCGTTCTTGAAATTCCTTTGTCATTACGTTGTCGTCAATTACAGAATGGTCTTGAATCCCACCATTTGTTTTTTATCTCTCGATTATTCGCTGGTCGACGAGATAAGTGTATGTGGCCAGCGATGCTTTGCTTCATAAAGTACCGTTCGATAACGTTTGTAATGCTCGCAGCATCGTGCCCACAAATGAATGTTGCTGATCTAAAATTAGTATACGATTACAACATGGCGTTTTTGACCGTACGATATTGGTTTTAGTCGGCCGCAGTATTTACATCGAATCGAGCGATAGTTGTACAGACGTGTATAATGTCGTAATGTGCAGCGTTTTATATCGTGCAACTATTACAGATCAGCTTAGACCCACTGAGCTGCACGAACATTCAAAAAAATAACGTCTATAAGCCAAACGGAGATTACATATAGACATTGCAGAATGCCAGTGAAATAGATGCTCAGCCTGACTTAGCTGCAATTTATTGTATGTTTTGACTGGAGCCAAATATTTTCTCATTGCTGTAACACAGCCATCATTTTGTAAACAGTCTCAGATTTAAATTGCTTGCAACAAATTATATGGCACATGCTGTACTGATGTTGTGATTTGTCAAAGTAATGCTGAATAATACCGTAACAGGTTTATACGATCTTCTGGGGCACATATACATCACAATACAAAGAGAAGCTTGTGGTCAATACATAAGACAAATGAGGAAATGTGAGAAATGCGAATGCGCAGCCTTCTTTTTCCGTTATCACAGACGTCATTTAAATTACTCGAGAATGGATGAAGGTAAACGGAACACAACCAGTTGAGCATTAGATGCAATAACATTATCATTAATAATCTCGTTATTACGAAAGGCTTTATTGAAGCAAATAAGATAACAACGTGTTAAGTTTAGTTTAGTTGTTTTTTAATGTTTTCACATACGATAGCTGATCGCAGGGTCGTCGTACAGCCGCAGTGGTTACAGTTACCAACATATACCGCTTTCTGTCTGGTCAATAAATACTTGACTACTGATTTGCTTGACAGCAATTTGCCAGCCGAAATTACCTGCATCAGCTTTAAGCATAGTTATAGCGATAAAACCGTGATAAATGATATTGCACTACGTCGGAGCTGGCGCAGAGCAGTGAGTTTCATTGCCAGCGTCACAAAGGCGCGTTATTAAGAAGAAAAGCGAATAAAGCACCACCGAAGCCGATACAAACGACTGATAGGCAGTAGGCTGCTGTCGTTGATACCGACGCTTTGGGCAGAATGAGGGCCCAGCCACCTCGTCCATCGCATGACATGCTTGAAAGATATGCTGGGGCGGTGCGGCGTTAGGAAACGCAATTATGTGCTGCTTTCAGTTGTCAAAACTCGTCCCCCGCGTGAGCAAATGAATGCAGTGCCAGTAAGCTGAGCGTGCTTAGGCAGCGCAGGTAACGAGCACGCGTGCATTTCAGAGCGCCGTTAGCGTTTAAAATATATACCAGTCAGAGCAGCAGTTCACACGTTCGCCGAGTTTCAAAGAAAAGCCGATCAAACACATTATTTCTTTCTGAATACCATTTACCACTCACGGTCGTTCGTCCATAAAAAGGGTGTTATGTTTAGACAGTCGTATCAGTGAACGTTGCCAGAGTGTCGAGGGTTCTCAAAAGACGGGCCCACCCTCGTCTTCGATCTGATTTAAGCACCGAATGGCCTGAAACCGAGGTGCTCCAAATGTCACACAAAGTGAAATTACTAATATGGAATTTTAGAGATGTCGTAGAATTCTAGAGGTGCACATATCACTGGATGGAAAGGTCTATTATATTTGTGGAAAATACTTACTTTGCTAAGCTGTGATACCTAAAATATACAGACTACGATATGTTTGTGCAGCCGTTTCCTCTTTCATTGGTGCCATGCCAATGTTGCTGGCAACCATTTTCGTTCATGCTACTGTTCATTTCTTCACCTTCGAAGAATTGAAGATGAAACCTGCGCCAACATTTATCAATTCGTTATTTTGGGATGAACAAGACTTGCGTCATCGTTCAATGAAATGCTTCATTTCACCATCTTTAAAACTTAATCCACATACAATTTTTTCTTCGATGACCACTGCTCGAGTTGATCTGGTGCACGGATGCTTGAACATAGTGCCAGAGTCACACCTTCGTGCCCAGCTTTTGCCAGCCTCGCCAAAATTAAAGAAAGTGGCTAAATGTATGTCCATTTTAACTACACTGTTCATATCTTCTCCGAGCACGTGGAATGCCTCACTTTTGCGTTGTTTCTTCTCACGCTCGTTACTGTACCGGCGGCTCCTGACGACCATAACGTCTCCGTTCAACATGCCTCGTCCCACCAGATATTGATAGTCTCACACAGGTAACCGCAGTACGGTCTCTGCTCCGCGGCGCCATCGTTGCCTGTAATCTTCGGATTGCTGATCAGCCATGGTTTTCTTTCTCACAGTTTTGCTCTAAAAGAGTTAAATATGTTAGCGCAAATCACATGACACTTCTTGACATAGAGTCGTTTTTTTCAACGAATGTCATATCACGACGTTGGGTCACCTGTTAAATATTACACGTGGCGTATGGAAAGTGAGTGTTTTTTTTATTCACCACCAATAGTCCCTGCAGCCACTTCACTTAAATGTTCAAATATTATAGTTACAGCCCGATAGTTCTCTCCGGGCAATAATGCTCATCTGATCTCGCACGTGTTCGGATAAAAATGAACAACGGTAACCTTTCAACCAAGACCATCGCCACTTAAGAGCAAATCGAATGCAACCGTAATATTTTAGCCCGGCCGAAGTTACCGATGGTCGGGTCGGTGCAACAGTGATCCGCACTAACGCCTTGATTCCGATCATTAAGAAACTTAGCCTCGTTTGCTTTCCAATATAGTGTTGAAAAACAAAGGTATAACATATTTTTTGTAAACGATAATGAAGAATGATCGTAAATTGCAGTTGAGTCAACCGAGCATTTTTGCGATTTCTTTTTGTAGAATTATATGCATCGTTTCTCGATGACAAACAACAGCTTCGACAAAGATTTTCGGGGATGATATTGTTGTAGTCATAATGACCGAAAATGACGTATACGAGTGCTTTGAATTTCGGAGAGCTTGTGTACTGATATTGCGATAGTGATAGAACATAGTTTACGTACAGTTATAGAGAGGCCGATCAATAAAGTTTGTTGCCATTGTTTATGTGTGTCTCTATAGACTCATAGTCGAAAGCGTCATTTATTTCAATTGAGGATTGTTCATTTGTCACATTATTTTATTGCCTTCTTTTCAGTGCATAGCCATTTTTTCGAACAAAATATATATACCGAGTCTCATCTAAGTATCTTTGTTGTCAGTGGTAGACTTGATTTGCAGAGAATACTTTACATTTATTTGGACACAAGCGATATCACCAGTATTAGGACATGTGCTCGTTACCATGGGAGTCGCCGATTCATGTTCTTCTCAGTGGTAGAGCTGCCACTATGGCGCCTGATACCATGGCTGACATCGTGGTTGTTGCGCATGCGTTTTTCACCAAATTTAAATATATTATTCCGGTCATGCACAATTGGTTGTGAAATCGTGCCATTTAGAGCAAATATTGCAGTTTGATGGGTATTTGATGATGAGCGTATTTTCATCAGCTAGTTTTAATGCTCATCGTCGTTATTTCCGATTACACATTAACTATCAATAATCCTACTAAAGTGAAGCCACGTCTCCTAAAATCCAGAAACAAAATAGTGAGCAGGACTCCAGCTGGTGAAGCCCCCGAGTGTTAACAAAAACGAGTCACACTCATGGCTCATACGTCAGCGGCAGAGCGCAAACCGGAATGCAATATTTTAAACTCGCCCGCCTCGTGCGGGTTGCAAACCGCACCCAACGCCGCCGACACCTCCATCACAGCAGAAACCGACTACTGCGCGTCAGTTGTTTTTTGACCGTACTCCTGATTTCCATAGCGCCAGTATGCACCCGCATAGCGGCAGAGTCTTCCACTTCAAAGTGCCTGCTTAGCGTAACTCTGATAAGACTGTTTTAGCGTCACCAAAGTTTGCTTTCTCAATGGTTCAAGTTTTGTGCTAACAAAAATGTGTTGTTCGGGGTATTATAGATGGTTTTTTACCACATCTTTCAAAGCCAGAGCATGTGTAACATGCATACTTAAGCGCATGCGCTGCAACTTTGTGCGAACAGCCAGCTTACTGCGTGGGCAGAAAGAACATTAAAAATGCAGCGCCAGTGCGGATGCGATCAGCGCACTTGTAGTCGCATTTTCCACGTGTGTTTTCTGTACCTGCCTTCGAAGCTACTTTTGAATCATATTATCTGATTTCCGTAGAACAACGATACGGTCGCCTTTGCCAACCGCGTGGGCCTCTTAGTCCATTACCTACGCGTTTAACAGCTGTTTCGTTTTCGAGAGTATCAGCAGTACTGGGAATGTAAAGCGAAAACCAAACCAGTCAGAGTAATATATATTATTACAAACAGAGTAAATGTTGCTTCTTCACTGGATTAACCAGTTTGTCGCTTCTTAATTGTGCCAGTTATCGATTACTGCCACCCGCAATGAAAGGAGGCCAGAGTTATAATATAACAATTTTTTGTTAATGTTTGTCTCTTAGTAGTTAAAAAAATAGTTAGTGCAGAAGAAGCGAGTAAGACGGGAATGGCCTGTTGCGCTCCTAATTCTTGCATTCAATGGCAAGCTTGGTTTCTCGCAGTCACTCTGTTTGATCATGCTTGACATGATTTTTCGTCAGTTTCAGTGTAGCCTCGCAAAGCATGTTCATAGGCGAACCTTACCAGCATCATAGAGAATTGACAGTGCTCACACAATCAGCGAAATATTGTTGATCGTACTGTGCTCTGCTGCTGACGAGAGGGTCGGGGTCGAAATCTTCATTTTTTCAGTTCTTGTTCAATATTAGTCAGTGTTCTTAATTTCTCAAAGTTATACATAGCAAAACTGAATTTTTTTATAATCAAATCAAATGTAGGTGCTATAGGTCTTCAAAGACTCGCTTTTATGCGATTTCATTCTTATTTATTGAGCCTTTTCTTTCTTTTTTTTGAGACATATTTTTCCTCAACAAAAAAATTTCTAATATTGAGCTAAGGTGTTCTTTTTCATTGCTTCGATATTAAACTCACAGTCAATACAAGAATTAAAATTATTTTTGTGCGTATGAATATCAAGAAGAAATAATGACAAACGTTTCGTTGTTCGCGATTACTTTGCTTTTCATTTACACTGGTCGACAGCCAGTTAAATACCTTGTGACCCAACACCAGCGGGCGTTACAGTTATTTATTACTCGTGATGGCTTCCGCACTATGGTTTGACGTGCTTTTTTTTCGGATATAGTAGTAGATTATCGGATTACTCATGCGTGGGGATGGGGGTGGTGACCATTATCAGGGTGAATAAATAATGATTAGTGTTTAAACACGAGCTTATTGATATTTAAAATTTTTTTTTTGTAAATTCGAGTAGCTGCAAGGACTGCTTAATTCAAACACCACCATGTTGTTACTGTATAAATACATATACATCATAAATCATTTGTAGTTCTGTATACTAAAGTATATCTTTCCTAATGTTGTATATTAAGAGCTCAAGAAGTTACGACAAATTCTTTTTATTTTCAGATAGCCACGCACAATTATTTTAGAATATTATACATGCAAAGATAATTTAGGCACATACTTATTGTTACATAAATCGTGACTTAGTTAACAGCTTAACAAATAGTACGAGGTGTGACAAATAAACACGATCTAGAATGTGAGGGAACACCATTTTTACAAGAGACATCACGTAATAGCGGCAATAAAATTAACACTATTGCACGATGTTGCAACATATGTTTCGTACCTTTCTTACCCCCGTGTATGTGTGTGTACGAATATCGAGATACATTAGTTCAAACGCAACAGCGAGGGGGCTGGTGAGATAATAGACGACGGCAAAGAAGATACATCGTTTGTGACAAATAAATTGTGTCAGATATATACGGTTATCGTCGTCGTTAAGATGCTCTTGCGCATTGACGTGTTATTGATGACGCCAGCGTGATTCGCATCAGTTATTATGTTACAAAATACAGATGGTGGTGTCAGCCGAGACTTTATTTCTCGATGACTTCACCTTATTCGATAATGCAACGTTATTGTTTCAAGTTAATTACATATTTCAGATTATCTGAAATTTTACTGAAAGTGAAACCGAATACTTTCGTGAAATACTGAATCAGTGGTTTTCACATCAAAGTTCTGCAAAGCTTCACAGTTTATAAGTCACGTTCACTGTCGACGTTTCATCTTGTTTGGTTATGTGCATCACTAAACAAATGTTTAATATTGAGAGTTAAATTATTTATGTCAACGCACTGCGTGAGCATCGCAGCGCAGAAGCGACCAACAGTAACAGACATTAAGAATGAGCCTGAATGATGGGTCGTTAGTTGAGTCTGATAAGAAGGCGAAGCTAAATGTAAAGCGTTTAGAAGAATGAATGAAAGAACTGGTTCACAATTGCTAACACTGTCATTAGAAATACTGTTAAGAGATTCGATTACCTATCGATTGTTTTCAAAACATAGTTTTTCATGTACTCTATATACATATAGAAATAATTGTACTAGACAAATATTATTTCATTTAATGGGACAGTCTTGAATAAAACACAGCTTGCTATAAGGATAAAACATACAGCATGAAAAACTAAATATAGCAGAATATTATGTTAAAGATTCATTACAAAAATATATGAGTAATGACGAAGAGTCTTGAAAATATCTATTTGAGGTATAAGAAAATTCTCTGAAATAAATGGTAAGAATATTAAGGTATTGAAACATTTAATAGTTTAGCAGCAAACAAATGAACAGTGGAAATAATAAAATAGGGCGTCTCTCCAACAAATATTTTCTAAAAGGATTTGTCTGTATAAATGAAATAGTTTTGTTATGATAGTTGATTAAAATTCTTGTATTATTTGCTGCAATAGTAAAGAGGTGGGATGAAAACGCTTATAACCACACAGTTGGTGAATGCCGAATGCTTGAATGTTGATGTGTAAGAATTGGCCGGAGTCACATGAAACGTCTTCCGGATTGGCGTGTCAAGCTGCCGAGGTTAACGACCAGACGCTTCTTTCGCGAAGCTGTAATTCTTCGTTCTCTTGAAGTCTACCTGGCTTCACGTTGATCATCGACTGCGTCGGCACCACGGTTACCTTTCGCCGATCACGGAAGACGCCTTTACCAGGTGTGCAGTCGCAACAGTTTTTTTTGCACAACACCCACTTGATAATGAGTTTGCAGAAGAAAGTGTCAATCGTTATGTGTTGTCTTTCAGGCAGCACTGTTATTTAGCGAGCTTCAGAGTCACAACACCTCACATTCACGAACGTTCTTCTGCCCGAAACAGCTTACGACTATCATCATTGCAATCCCGTTGACCAATTTTTCGTGTTGCCTCAGTTGCTGCGAAAGTTCTAACAAGATGCAGCATAATATCGAACCGAAATTTTTAATCAGTAAGTACATATAACTTTTATTACTGGGTCCAACCTGCTTTTCAAAGAAATTAAGAATCCCGGCTTCGCCACCTTATTCCAACCTGTTTATTTTTCGCCGAGATTCAGCTCATGAAACGTTGCGTTCGCCACGGGTTGATCTTAAAGCACATACCAGCGCCACGATTTGTAAACAACCATTTTGGCACACGGAATTTAAGAACTGTTTGCAGCTTACGTTGTTAGTCGATACGATTTTTAAAATGTTCGCACTTTTTGCGGCGCTTATCACCTTAATTTAATAGTTTACAAATCTGAGCCATGGTCATAAGGTTTTTTCATAAATTTGATATTTGTCCATTTAATAAATGTTATATTGTTTGCTCATCAGCAAATGTTCGTCGGTATTTTTCGCCATAATGTAATGTGTCTATCATTTGTACTCAGAGAAGTTGCGAGTTTGTCAATCACCAGTTTCAATGTTTTCGACAAAAATCTCATTTCTCAAAGAATACATCAAATTGGTAATAATGTATTCATAACTATTGCTCTATGTTCACTTTTCCTTCGATAGTCAAATGTACCTTATTTAAATGTCAATAATTAACAGGTTTTGAAAGTTATTTCACAATTCCAATTATAGACAAGAAAATGTCAATAACTTCGCAATAAAAGATAGCTCAGATTTTGCTGCTTGCCTTCTGTCACAGTACTGCTGGCGCCGAGGGTCCTGCTCATCAGCCCTCGTATTGCAGTGGCGTAGTTCTCGATGCAATCTTATTTTTAGTATAAAATATAATAGTAAAAGTCTGCTCTGATATGAATTATTGAGTTCTTTTACGTTTCAATCTCTGTTAACCCGCAAATTAGTCTGTAATTGTCATGTACGATGATATTATTTTATTTTATATTATGTCATATTTATATGTTATTTATTTTATTTGTAGTAGACATTACAATTTTCACGTATATAATATAGTAAAGCGTACTCATTGTCAGTACCTGGCTGATACAACTATTGCCAGAGCCTCTGTGATGGGCAAATATGCTGCTTGTTGCACTGATTGCTTTACCCAACTGAAGCACAGCTCAGAAAGGTCGTTAGTCTGCTTCAAAGGGCTCATGATACTCAAGGTCAATAGTACACAGACTTTAGTTTACTGATAAAAATACAGCCTGAAATCACCCTATTAATTTGGACTGGTAGTCTCCTATTCGAAAGATGTCACTGAATATACTCCATCACTTTTGTTATATGACTTTCTTTACGATTTACAGAATATTTCATTAATTTTTTTGTGGAAACATTATGTTGCAAACAGAAAATACAGGTATATACTTTTTTATAGTACTGTAAAAATGTGTTCAGCCATTTTTGCAGAAGCAGCTACATGTTGAAAGTAGGTGGTTTTTCTCGTTCTTTCTGCTTATCTCGGTTCTTGCGTTCATATTCAGCCAGTTTTGTTAATTGCACCCCATACCAGTTTTTTAAACGATTTTCAAAGGACTATACTTTTTGCAAAGTAAACATCATTTTTTCACTTTTTTGACAGCTCGAGCAGTAGATGTGTTGGCAAAGAAAGTCTAAGATGGACAAATTATTATGTCGAAGATATAATTTGTTATTGCTTCTTTTGTAATGAAATTAATTGTTTCGATCTCATTTTTTTGACGATAGCTATCGCTACCGGAATTTCTTCTCATATTTAACTGGGTAAGATATTTTTCATTTTTTGCTTAATTTTTTCGTTTTTTTTTTACTTACTTTATTCAGAACTATACTCTGTTGTGCTCACAGCTGAGGGCAGTTCTTTTTTTCATTTACTCAGGCCATAGTCCAGATGCGATCTGATATTTACATACTTTATATATAATAAGTTAGATCTTCTGCATTTTTTTCTTTTCTGGCATTAATCATCAGAGTCTCTCTCCGTAAATGTGCCACATTCAAACTCTCGATATTTATGAATGCATGTTAGTCGCACCTCCAGTCAATGTGCCAACATTTGCAGTACTGTGCTCTGTATTTTCGCGTGGTTCTTTTATGCTGTCAGTAGCCCTGGAAAACAAAACTGGAAGCTCCAGTTTTGCCTTATTTAAAGGTATCATTTGAAAACGAGCATAGTTATCAGGATTTTTTTCACATGTCTATGTGAGGCACAGGTGCCAATCTTCTTACTTTTGAATATTGGGATATCGTAAAGAAAATAGAATGAAGACGATACTGCCACATGTTACTTGAGATTTACTGGTGGAGAAAGACATTTAGCTGAGTTACATAGTAAACGATTTTTGATTAACTTTGTTTGGTGCAAATTCAAAATATTATAAAGGTTTTCACCGTATGCCATGTAGCGTAATGCGTAATATTATAAACAAAAAGCGGACAGACTTAGTCGACTGTTAGTGAATCACCAGCTTGTTGCCGTGCCAGATATAGTATGTTTGCTTTATGGTCGACATTCGCTTCATCATATATTGTTTATGAGGTGAAAGCCTCTGCCTTACTAGTTTTGCGGGGATGGTTCGCTTGTTTTGTCGTGATCTGCTTTTTTCGTGTAAGGTTTGCCACAGTGCTTGCGAATGGGGTTTTCGTCTTTCCTTGAATGAATCTGTAACAACACGCACCTCAAGCTCCATGTTCCATTAGATGGAACTGTTGATGTACGTACTCATTTTTATCTCACTGTCCTGCATACCATTGCAGTTCCTCCGTTTTTTGTAGCAGTCGTATCTCACCAGTAAATAGTGAAAGTTTCTATCAAAAGACGTCACAGCATACTGGAGCGACAACATTCGAAAATAACGCAAATCTTCGCATAATAGATACGTTGATTATTTGAATGAATCCTCTGTAAACAGTTAAAAAGCGACATCTATTATCAGAATAGTTCTCTCCATCATTCCTGCCTCTTCACCGTGCCTTCCTCGTGCTCAAGCTTACGTCATATCAACATACAGTGTATGATGCGAAAATGAAAGGGAAAATGGTAAATTGAAAATATACCTGTGAGCCGATGCAACAGCCGTTCGTTATCGCCGCCACGTTGCGCAGAATAAGGTGATCCATTTAGGCTCTCTTTTCTCGTAAAGGTGCTTTGCACTGAATAAAGTCCATAATATCACGCTATGCCCTTAGACAGCAGTATTTGGCACGTCGGTTACCTTGATTTGGCGAGACCGAAAGAATTTCACTTAAATTTGGTCGCAATCTTCTGATTTTTAGTATTTTCCTCATTTATTTTAATAAACTAACAATAAAAATACTTCTTTCGCAATTGTTGATTTTTGTGATCATCATGATTTTTCGAAAAATTGTATACTTTTTACTAACGAGTTAATAGTTCGTTTGCCGCTAAGTTGTTTACAAAGCTTTGCAGTTTTCCACAGCTTTAAAAGATTTTTCCGTTTCAAAGCGTATCGAATCTACGCAGTCATGTTTTTAAAATGCTTATGTTACCGTACTGCAGCAAATTACGTAACTCGTAATGTATCTTTTTTGCAGAACATAAAATACGATTATTAAAATAAATGAATATTACAAAGATGATGAGATTGATCGAACTAATGGCTTACCGTTGTATATGGTTTGGTTTCAAATGAATGTAAGACAATAGAGCTGGGTACTTATAATAATAATAAACCAGTCAAATACTAAATAAATATGATTCAGTTAGATAAATCATTTTTTAACTGTATTAAAAAAGCTGAATAAGTCGAAAAAATGTATTAAAACTCAAATAAATTCGTCTTAAATAAAATTGCATTTACCAGCAAGTGCCTGCAGACTCACTGAATCGTTAGGGGAGTCACTTGCGCCACATTCAATCAAAGCCCTATTAAAGTGTGTGAATAACAAACACGAATTTTCGCAAATACATACAGATATGTTGTGTTGATGACTTTCACCATTACAAATAGAACGCCAGAACGACACCAGAGGTGCAAGTCGTGGAAAGTCGACGTTCTCGTACCAGTGAGCTTTAGGTCAGTGTCAGAATTTTCTTTCACCGATCAATTATTTAAAATCTCCAGAATAAAAGTTAATTTTTTGCATATCGTGTTAGAATTTCACGAATATAATATTGTATTAGAGAGGGCGTATTTTTATGTTACTTCCAATCATGAAAAAGTGACATAAGAGAACAAACAAAGCTTACAGCACCCTCTTCAACATATATATTCATCTTTTTCACTGGCCATACCCTCGTAGTCGTTTCTTAAAATCCCTGCAAAATGCTTACTAAAACGTTTTTCTGAGATTGCTTTTATTAAATTTTTTAATAAGAAGAAGTGTTCGACGGAGCAGAAAGGTGCAGTTTAGGATAAGAATGTGGTGTTTAGACCAATATTTTTATTTTCTAAAATAATTAAGCCGTCTCTATTGCAACCATTCTTCCACACTGATTTTGAAACCACCGCCCTGTTTGTCAGAAACTTTGTTACGCTTCGACGTTCAACCTGCTTTAATTACAGAAATAGACCAAGTCTGGAAATCTCTGTAAACAGCAATAAAACTAAACTCAGCTTAGCACATGTACTTCAACAGTGACAGTGCTTTCTTCAACACGGTTTGTTACCTTTGCTCCCCATGGCCAGGTAGATAACATGCGGGCCGCCCTTCGTGATATTCGGGATGGGGTAGCACAGATCAGTACTGATTATTGTGTTCCTACTTTCTGCTCCTCCAGTGTTCCTGAAAGTACCTTCTGCCCAGTTAACGAAACAGTTTCCATCTTTCTGTACAGCTCAGCCATCGGCTGAACCGTTACTGTAAGCGATTCCTTTGCGGTTCTTACCGACTCCCAAGTCAATGTATGCGCTTATCGGCGAGTCATCTGGGACTTCCCGTGCCAGTAGTTCTGACTCAGTGTTTGAAGTCGCCGAAAGGTACCAGTGTGCTCAGTCAATAGGTTTCTGAGCTTGTTCTTCCGCAATGGACATACGATTGCCAGGGAGATCGGCGCCGACATAATTTTCGATTCAGGTGTCGTTCGAAAGTTGTTCTCAAATATATGGGACCTCAGCAGAAAATAGTCTTCCTACATTTTCACAATATAGTGTAGCCGCCTATATTATAACATTTTATTTTTACAGGTACGGCAATATTCCAGATGTTTTTCGGAAAGCGGAGCGTTGTACCTCTTCTTCACCAACGCGGCAACATCTTCAAGCCGTCGGTTCCACAGAGCATCTGTTAGTTCATTGAAATATATATTTTCTTCAACGACAAGATTGCAGATACAATGGCCTCACGAATGCAGTTTCTCGCTAGAATAGATGCAGTTCTACACGATTTAAATTCGTGCATTTATGCAGTAGTACTATCAGGCCTGCCGAATACCGATGTTTTCTAGCAGCTTGCTCACTGAGCTTTTGATCTTCGTACTGACGTCTACATTTGGTCGCAGCGTTAGGACATGATTCTTTGCTGTTACTGTTTCGAAAGGCCACATCACCGTATTTGCACCTATGACCTGAGGGCGCCTCTGACAGGCTCTTTTTCTAAACCGAATAAGTACGGATTAAAATCAGCGTGATCAAAATGTATTATCAAAGCGCAGCCACGGAGTTTACAGAGCACTCACCCGAAAGAACATTGCAAATGCAGCGACAGTTGTTCCCACGATCATGTGTTACTTACCCGACTGCCGCGCCTGCCGTCCAAAGCAGAACAGATGCCGCTCGCGGATGATTTAAATGTCGTAGAATAGATGCGCATAAACCATCGCGGTCCTTACAATCGTTTTAAGAACGACGCGTTAGTGATGGTCAATGGGCAGCTTGTACCTCCTTCTGAATACGTGGTGCTCACTCCTGGTGCGATTCACGCTCAAAGGCACACTACTTTGGAGAACATTTTAAATATTGGCCAATGATTTACTCAGCGTTTATGTTTGATGAACAACATTCTGGAAGCCTACGACAAACGCTAAAGATCTTTTCAGCACGAGCCTGACAGTTCAAGAGTGCTTTACAGCCTTACGAAAAATTAAAATTGCTATAAGTGCAACAAATGTTAATAGGATGGCCGGTGCTGCTAAAGATCGCCTGGACATTTTATACGAAAGTAAATATATTGGTAAGCAGGCAAATTCTTGCTCAACAGACCTGTCGACCATTTTGATTTGGGGGATCACATATTTATTGGGCCAAACACAAATCAGAGAGCTAATATTATGGCTACGTATCGGGCCTCAGATACTTTCTACAGTGATCAGTTTCTTATTAGAACATAGTAGCACAGAGCGCCGGGGTATCATTTTGACCGAAATCTCAATTAAATGCTGTTAAAGCAATACTAAAACATGTTACCTTCTTTGCTCTGTACAAATCATTTAAATTCATTACAATTACAATATTGTTCATAACTCCGCAACTATTGAGTGCTGATCGTGCAAATCAGCGTGCGCGCTCGACGTAAAATTGCTGAAGGAGCACAACGCCATGGTTAGGTGTCACGTGACACCTTGAACATACATTAGTTTGTTATGCCGAGTAGGTGTTTCAAACTGGCTCTCTTAACATGTGAAGCCATATGTACTTTCAGTTTTACTGTTTGGCGATATTGTGTTGTGCCAGCAAACGTTCCACATTTCGTGTTTCATATCACCAGCTTTGAAAGCAATTGCAAGATCGAGACCGAGTTCCGGGCTTTATGACTGCTGGAGGCTTTATAGGCAACTTAATGCGGTAGATTTTGCTGTTAACATCGGCATTTACCCCACCAAAGTTTCAGTTATGCCTTTAACCATCAGCTCGAAGCAATCGCCTTCGCACTGGCAGAAAAAAAAGAAGTAAACGTAACAGAACCGCTGCAGCAATTCTGCAGCTCCAACCGAATTAGCGAGCCAGCACCATCATGGCTCACCATAACAGCAACGGGAGTCAGCTCACTGTCCTAAACGTTAACATTCTGAAGCGCAAAGAAAACGATGCCTCTGCTGCATGGTTCGGCTGGTTATCAACGATTAATATTGTCGTGCTCACTATTTAGCTCAGAGCGACGGGCTGAGCTATGACTGATATGTGCAGATATCGCCCTAAATTACTATCATATTATCAAAATAATACTTCGTCATCAATCACTTTTTTCACCGCATTGTGCTGCAAGTTTATCCAAAAACATATTTACCAACATACCGACAAGTCATACTACCGTCCCCTCATGATGTGGGTCAACACATAAGTGAAAGACAGACGTACTGAGTTGAAATATTGTGCCCGAAAACAAATGAAAACTTCGTGATTTCCTTCTGAATTTTTTTCGTTTATTCTCAGCAGTTCATTGTGAATTCTTTTTCTTATCTAAATTAACGGTTGTGCGAATATTTGTTTTGGAAAATTATTTTACCAGCGAATGTTTTATTTTTACTACCCTTTTTATCGACATTATGTTTTCAGCTTATTCAGTTTTTAACAGCCCGTAAGAACGAATATTTAGAAAATATTTGTGCTTAGTCGATAAATGACTACTCATAAGCTTGCAGAATAGTATGTATATAGCAGCCTGGTATATCCGGCCATATTATAAGCTGAACGAAGTTAACAAAATATTAGTAAAAATGTAATGCATTTAGAATGACATTAAGTACACTCAGATATGGATTGCAAGTTTGTTACTGGTATTTCAGTAGTTGTAAATCGTGGTCACATGCAGCTTAAATACTTACCAATTACTATTCTTTACCTGTAAATCGATTTTTTATGGACTTAGTACTTCGTTCTCGATTTGTTTGGCAAATACCAGCAAAGGACGATTCTTCCAAATCATGATAATTAACAGATGTGGTTAGCTTTCTTTCTGTGGGAGATCGTATTTTCGTGCTGTCAACAGCCGCATACTGGCATCTTCTGCCGACAAATTCGCTCGACAGCCTCGTTCAGGCATCAGCCTACTCACATTGCATCCACGGGCGCTTTCTTCAAAATCTTCTCAAACCCGAATTCTCGTCAATACGCATTTCAGAATCTTTCCAGCACAACACGTTTCACAGATACGCCCTACGCTTGCTGAATTCCTGATTCCGTTTTCGTGTCGACGTGCCAGTACACACCGATTTTAAAGTAGTGCTTTTCGATCGGTTAACCCTCACGACTATTTCTCAGCACTCTGCTCCTGGCCCCCTATTGCTCAATACCTTAAATACGACGTCGCAGACTACCGACAGTCATTGCCTATTTGCAGTGATGCACATGGAGATAGTTTCAGGGGTCGCGATAGCGTGATGCCTTCTGTGCCAGAGCAGCTTACCTGATAATGGCGTCGGCCACTGCTTCTAACATCATCGCAATGGAGCAAAGTGTCTCACTCTTTTTAACTGTTTATTGCTGCCGCGGCGCTTTTGTTCGTGTCACCAGTCTTAGCTAGAATACTGCTTCCACAGCTTCGCCTTCACAAACTCTGGCGCCATCAGAAACCCCAGATTTTTATTTGACGGCCTCTCTTGCCGTGTCCCGGGGCATCGCTCTTCTGCACCAGCGCAAATTTCTGGCGATACAGACGCCGCCACCCTTTCTTTCAGCTACAACTGTTCACTCACGATCGTCCTTCGTTGCAAAATTGTTTTTCCGCTCTTCTGATGTTTTTCCTCCTCACCTTCACCATCTCTCGTACGCGTAAAATCTTCATTAAAGGTACAGCAGTGCCTACGGGCCTCAAAGACATACAACATAACCGCGACACAAACATCAGAAGACGCCAGTCGACCACTCGATGAAATGTGGCAACACAAGAAAAGAATTTCAATAGAGTTGTTCAAGACTGTGCACATCGTCCCAGATTACGTGCGCGAAAGCGTAAGCGTCCATCACTTCGTATATGTGTCATTAGGATTCTTCTTTCGCTATTGATATCAGCTTTAGTAGCCGTGAGCTAACTATCGGCACACGTGAGTTATTTTAGTTTTTTGCCAGCGTGGGTGGTTTGCAAGCAAATCATTCTCATTTAAGCCATGGCGATCGTAGGCAGCGTATAAAAGCAGAGCTTGAGTGTCATTTCAATTCTTCTTCAACGCTGAGCAGCTGGTCATTGCCGCTTTTACCCGTCGCCTCTTAATGCCGTCATCTGGATCATATTTTCTATTTAAAGCACAGGGGCAACATGGTCTTACTTGTCGGAATCAAACAGTTTTGATATCAGCAAGTGCCTTGTATGACATCTAAACATCACTAAGAATGTTGATGCACCTCGATGTAGCTGACGTAAAATAGAAATTAGCAGTGACTGTTCTTCAGCAGCTTTCACGACAGTTTTATTCGTTGGTCTAGTTCACTAATAAGCTTAGCTTTTTAAGTTCTTTCGCTCGACGTAGTTCGGGAAAACAGCCCGAAAAGGGATTGAGGAAATGGCTCAGTATGGGGCCAACAGATCCACAGTTTCACAGCCTCGCGAAAAGAAGGTGTCTTGACGCATTTAGTTCCATGAAAATGTGTACTGAGATAGCCGGTACGGGTTTTAGAAACACATATTGGCGATTGATTTTCGAGCCCGGTCGAGAGTGATTGCATTCTTGGCTGTCAACGATCGTTGTGGATGGCACGAATTTTTCTGATCAAATCTATTTACAGACCAGAGGGAGTATAAAAATACTGCTTGAAAACAGGTCGCGGAAACAGCAACACTGAAAAACTCAGAATAGCGCAACATCCTGTACGTCACGAAGACCGTTATTTTTTCTGCAAGGTGAAAAATGTAGATGAGGTCGTGCGTTTAGTCATCGTTCTGTGCCTGCACTGACGAGTGCTGTTGGCGCTGTTCGGCTTAACCTGAGCTGCATTTATTTCACTGCTGTTGTTGGATTTTACTATTGCTTTTTGGGGCGATTAAATATTTTCTGCTTTTACGATTTCAGATGATTGTCGATGAGATTACTTTCTTCTCACATTGCCGTTTTTGGATCATAGCGTTTCAGTTGGTTGTCGTATGGAACGGAGTTTGGTTTCTGTAGTTAAGCGAAAGAAAACATTGTTTTCGTTCATGCGCTTTTTGACAAGGGCTGAGTTGGGGTCGACGGCGCCAGTAAATGATGATCGTGTTAATATTGTAGTCCGTAATTCTTAACATAAACAATATCAGGTGGGTTCGTCGATATGAAAAGCAATGAGATGAATTAAATGAATACCAATTAGAAAATCACCAACAGGCCAACGACGACTCTGCTCTTGGTCGAAAGAGCAGCAGTCATCACATTTACGTCTCAACTTAAGTGTTGTTGTTCGTAATAGCGTTTGCCTCGAGGTCTTCAATGGTATCATGCAGCTGTTAGTGAGCTTGGTGGAGGTCAAGATAAAAATCGCTGATAAAGGTAGTATTCAAGAAGCGATGTTTTCCAGATGGAAAAGAGTGCAGGCTTAACGATTAGTGTTAGAAACTTTTTACAGCGTTTGAAGGTCGACGTTTTAGTGTTGATAACATATCGCGACAGAATAGAATCACTCAGTAAGTTAAAGACGATGCAGTTGGTTTGCCAGTAACAATAGCGTATCTCTAAGCCAGGTGTTCTACGCACAAGTTTCGTTAATGTGGTCACGGAAGCCTTTTCAGGCACAACATGTCTTCTTTGTGTCGGCGATTCTCTGCTATAAAATGGAAAGGATCTGTTACCTTATAGACGTTATTATTTGCAATAAAACTGTTCAATGACTTTCAGCCAATAAAATTTCCTTAAAGCTGGAGGTTAAAGATTTTCCCCGAAACTTTACAAAAATGATACCAGGAATAAACATGTACAAATAAATGGGATCTCTGCAAAACGTCACACACCACGTAAAACACAGCACAAAAACCAATTGTTGCGGGATGTTCTACAGCCCGGTCAGCGCTCGATTACTGACCGCCCGTGATTAACGCCGAGACTGTTGATGGCTCACCAAGAGGAATTTTCAAAGTTCAGACCTTTATTCAAATTCACCAGCTGAATCTTTAATGCATGGGAGTTGCAGTTTCTTTGTTATTTTCTATTTCTTGAAGTTGAAACATTTAACAAATGAATTATGAAAGGATAAGTTTGTCTAAAATTAAGTGTTTAAAATCATCATTTTCTCTCTGACATAAAGATATAAGCTGATTTTACTTATGTAAATATTTTCGATATTCGTACGTGTCCAAAAAGTGTAAAGCTTGGGTTGGGCTTAGCATCACAGTTGCTGTAATTTGTTACTATAATTCTACTGACATATTATAGCTTTTTAGAGATGGTGAATTATTACTAAACATATTAGAGTAATATTTAGTTTGATAAATCTATTTAGTACTGTATTGCAAAAGTAATGAGATATTAAGGGACATTATAAGGGAATTGAATAGTTTAAAGAACACAAAGGATAGTTAAAGACATATAAAGAGAAGGAGTTAGATTGTGTACAATAGCTAAAAGCGCCAGTGAGGGGCATCGATTTTCCTCTAGCGAAAGCCCAGTGAAATCGGGTATCCCACGTTGCTTTGTGCAGCAACGTGGTTTCGAGTCTGCCTGGCTTGAAACTCCCGTGCCGATCACAATTTAGCAACTCATATTTAGCAACTATTATTTAATTATACCAAGATAAATATTGCTCAGCATATATAACTTCAGTGTTAATGAAGGAAATATTAATAAAGAATGATAATGATGCCTGAAATTACGCCTGTATCGCGCTAGCCGATAGCAGGCGTGTTTGCATGCAGCCTGCGTGTGTATGTCAACAGAAACATTTACACAGTCACCAGATGCGTTCGTATCGAAAACTTATAATGTGCTGAGTATGACCAATATTTGCGTTTCAACGCGAACTTCTACATTTTAAAATGGCACGATGCATATTTAGTCTCGTGCGTAGAAGCCTTGTTCATTTGCAAAGCTGGTTCACATATTAGCTTTCACCGAAATGTTAAACATCAATTTTTATGCGTTTTAATTTAACAAATATGTTGATTGTGGAGTTTACGAATGTCTATTTGATAAAGTGCCGCCCGCCCGGACAGTTGAACAGTGATACTACGCAGAAGACATTTTTAGTTTATACAGGAAAGAATAAAGTCTTAGACACGTAAGATAACACGATGTAAATGTGTTATATTTATTTACTGTGGCAGGATATATCGTGCAACTTAAAGTATATCTTGGCGTGATATGTATTTTCGAGGTAGTCTTGGGTTATGAGAAGCGGTAAACAGTCAATAGTATCAACAACATTGTTCATATGCAATTTTTTTGGTCATATGATATTCTGTTGATATTTAGAACTCATCGCTTGTCAAAACTATTAATACTTAAAATATGCAAATAAATGGGCGTGATAGGGGATTGGTTTTTCTCGATTTCAGTTAGTTAAGAACACAGAATATTTTTGTGAATAGTTTTCGCTCCAGCAGATTTGCATGCGAATCAGAGTGAAATACATTTACTTAAAGGATTTTTTGGACTGCTTATTTTTCAACAATACAGTAACAGCTGTGACTACGGCTCCGAATATATTTTAATGCAACATAATAAATGAGTTGTTTTGATCGCTTAAAACGTAAAGTTGAAAACAGAGCTGCAAACAACAGGTTTGAAAGAAGCAGAGAAAGACTGACAAAAATTCAGCATGATTTATGTTATTTGTGGCCCGAGTTACTTTCTAGATAAGTAAATCTTCACATATCAGTCGCAATGGACCACAGCTAACACGGACACAGTGTACTCGTAGAGGGAGCTGACTGTTGCAGGGAAAGATTACAAATAGCAATATAAGGTAAAAATGATACTTAGAGAGACGGAAAAATAACAAATAGGTGCAAGAAGAAAGCACATGAGCTCCTCAAGTCATTTGATTATGGGAGTTGTCAGTATCTTCGTGTGTGCTACATGCAGGCTGTCTCTTTGTAAACACCACTGAATTACTGTGCCATGGGTGGTGCTACCTGATTTTTCGCGCAGCCCATGGCTCCAGCGTCATATCATAATACTGTCGGCTGATTGTTTTTGTCATTTAATAAATGAATTATTAGAAAGAAGGCGCCAAGTTACTGTGGACAGCGAGCAGAATGAAAATAAACTCGTAGTTTTCTTAAAATCACTTCGATGAGGCATGAGACAACATTAGCACAGCAACGACAAGTTGAAGCACTGGAAAAAGAACTGTTTGTTGCCTGAGCCAGGTGGCTTCCTTTTGACCACATATAGTTAAATGCATGTTCTTTCCTAGAAATCACTTTATTAATACCGAAGATAAAATAGTTCATTAAATTTTTGTTAAGATCTGGTTAAACTAATGCAAAATCAGTTATTACTTCGTTGTATGAATACGCATTCTCATATTATATTGTCATTGCTATATTTTTTTTGATTCAAGAATTTCTTTGTGAATGAGGCCAAAGTATATTTCCGAAAGGTTACAGAGTTTTCTTATTAAGATTTACTGAGCCTGTGTCTTAAGAGGCAATATTGCTTCAATAAACATTTATTACCTAGAATACGTCAATATTAGTCTCAATGACTTTTACGTTCATTCAGTCATTACATGAATCTTGCTGTTACAACTCACAGCAGTAAGTAGTTTTTTGTTATTGGAGCCAAAATTATCAATCTGGAGTTCTTACCTTTATTTCAGCACACATAATTCCGTCATCTGGCTAGCAATATAATATTATCAGTGTCTTTGTCATGTCTTTATCGTGCTGATTTAGAGCTTTTGTCATCGTAAGCCTTCACAATTGGTAAAAGGGTTAGGTCTCACAATCTTTACCTTCTCTTAGTTCAGACTTTTCACATGGATTTAAATTGCTCGATTCAATATTGCTTAGTCATACTTGTATAGTTAATACACAATAAAATAAATGATTCAAAATTCACTTACTCTGTATATAGTTATGCTGTAATATAAGTCAAATAATCAATATTGAATGGTCGAAAGTGAATATAAGGAAACAGCGTATTCTTAGATGTTCTGTCAAGATTTAAAAATGCAATTTAGTTTTACTCAAATAAAATTGTTTTTTGACAACAGTGTATTTCTTTTTTAAACTTAAACTTTGTTCTGGGATCAATATTTTTTATCTATTTGCTTCAAAAAATCACTAAAATTTCAAAGGCTGTTATTTGAAACAAATTATACTTATACTTTCGTCAATGTTGAAAGTTGTTTAAACATGAATATTGCTTCAACATTGTCCAAACAGAATGACGATGGTCGATTCTTCTGGGAGATTTTTCTTGCAGTTAGCGTTTTGCTTTGCTGAATTTTTTTCGATGTGGCAGTTGTTCAAATATAAGCTTGTGAAACTCTAATTGAGCTTGTATTTGGTTTAAATGAAGCAGTAATGATTACTTATTTGTGCTTTATTACCATAGTTAATCTCTTTCTGTATCGTTGTTTTCTTTCAACAGATTTACTGAAATCAATAGTAGAATTCAGAAAAAGTGTTTTATTACAACCCCCATTGGCTAATATTGAAAGAAATAGAAATGAACATGACGATTTCAAAATGCTTCTATAGAGTACATTCATTAATTAAATTTTGCTTAGTTAAACTTCAAATATTAAAATAGTTTTTCTCGTAATAATGCTTAAGCTGTTGTTACTGAGTACTTTATTTAAATTAAATTATATTCTTGAAGTGTCGCTGAAAACACCTGCTGTTAAATTTTATATTTGTGTCATCGAAATGAGGTCGAGACGTTCAAACGATGCGCTTTCATATTTTTCTTTCTCGCCATAAACAGGTCGCGAATTCTGATTCAAATAAATTGTAGTCTCGGAATACAGAGTGCTAACAGACGTTCTCAATGTCATAAAAGTCAAAACATTTTTCTCAAAAATAATGTCATTTTTCAAGTGAGGCCAATAGAAAATAATACAGTGATGCCGTCTCAACATGGAGAAAACAGAAATACAATGAGATTACCTTCAAAATTTTGAGCTTGTCTAAACTTCAAATACTTGTTGATGCCAAAATATTTTTATTTGAAATGATTATACTGAATCCAGTTCCAAATTAAAATATTATGTTAGATCTGGTCTGCTGCAAAGTTGAATTGTCTGAGATTTTATGCTCGTTACCATAGTTTTTTACTATTATATCAATTACACTGTGTTTTGCAAGTGTTGAAATATTTTCTTAGTTTTTGTATAAGGTGTTTTTTCTTCTTGTTGGTTGTTTTTTGGGATAATCTTATTCGAGAATGACGGAAATAACATTTGGAGTGTAAATTGATGATGTCAAATGTACACTATGTAACTGATACATTTCTTGTGATGTATTGTTATATTGTAAGATAGTGCCCTGATCATAAACTTGAACACGGGAATAATATTGTAGATGCTGCATTTGCTTAGCGAGTTTCGTGAAATATTTGTTTTCAGTACCCTTGGGTAGAAAGATCTCTGTGTTTATCTTCGTGAAACAACGGTAGTTACACCTACAGAATCTGTTTTTTATTTATCAAGAAGCATTTTTCCAAAGAAAATGGTGACATGTTGTCATATGATGTGTCGTTGCGAATTGTGTAAATTTGAGTATAAAGAATTGGGTAAATTGATTTCAGAACATATTTCATACCTTGAGTTAACGTTTTCAGTTCGAAATATCATACCTTTCTCCAGTAAGTTACTGTTAAAGCTACAGAGCGTCGAGCTTGGGAGAGTTTCGCAAAATGTTGACATCAATCACTGTGTTTCTAACATTTTAGTTTCAGAAACGACGAATTATTTGATAATTGGGTGGGTTTCATCAGCATTGAGCTTTATAAGATTACATTACGGAATGTGGGCTTTCACTACGATATGAGATCAGATAGTTGAATGCGAACCCTAACTGGTAAACACAAATATTACGTGTGCAGCTTGTTTTTTACACGCAAGCTGCAGCGTCGCAGCGGGGGTACTTTCACATATCGTCGCTGAAACGAATTTGTTCATTCCATTCGTCACTTTCTCGCCATTGATTTCTTTCGTAAATGTCCTTTCAATATTCGATAGATCGCGACGGGTCGCGCACGCCTCGTCAAAACGCATCGCGTGCACTCGCGTAAACGCGCCAACAGCATTACTCGTCTTCGCAGCCTTCAACAAAAGATTACTATTCAGCGGCAAAGTTTAGTGCGTCTTGCGTCGCTCACCCTGTGCCTCGATTTTGTAATTATGCTGAGGCATGTGTTGAACCGCCTTTCTTTCATACAGTTACTTAATGATCTACTCCAGAATGTCGTCGGCATTAAGCTTATCAAAACATTTGGTTATGGACATCTCGTTAATGAAGCAGCGACATGTTTACGTGTATTGATGTTGATATATTATATCGTAAAGAATTATTTGAAATGATAACGAGTACATTTTCAGATATCAAAAGTACAGTCACAATTCTTAAAGACGTGACAATGAGTGCTGGAGTGAAGTAGTCAGTCGATACCACTATTAAACGGCATTATATCATAAATAGTCACGACACTAATGGCATATCGAATGCCTGGTCTTTATGCTCGAGTTCTCAGAAATCTCAAACCAAATCATTTGTCTTCGCCTAGCATTTCCAGAAAGCTGTGGCTCTTGATTCAAAAACGCTTTCAAGCTAGCATCGAAGTGCTTGACGCGTGGCCATGTTGAGAGATGAAGAATAATGATTTAAGATTCTGCGAGGGCTGCCTATTGCTAATGGTGCCAATACTTCTTTCTGTATCCAAATAACGGCAAGATCTCATACAGTAGTTAGAAATACTGTTTTCATGTTTCGTAATATCCACAATAATGGCTGTAAAACTTCTTGAATGGAAATTTAATAGCATGAAACATAAACCTTTAGTAGTACGTGGTCGTTGGCTGTACACGAGTTGAGACTGCACCCACACGCATCTAGTACTCATCCGATTGTCTGTACCACAGCCCAAAGTTGTCATCACATCAGCGCTAGTAGTCACAAAACCCTCTCACAATTGGGAGAATAAAAGTTGAAGAAGAGCGAACCAACCTTTAGTAGCGTATCGGCAAAGCCATGTTTGTTATTTGTGGTAGCTCAAACATAAATAAAGTAGTCATTATCAGTCGTTGCCCTTAGCGAGTGGAGGGGTGAGAGAGGATCCATTACCAAACTTACAATGCATGACGCTTCACAACAAGCGTGGAAGCATTGCCAGTTTAATATTAGGGCCGTGTAGATAAACGCTCCAAGCATTACTGAACCAGGACGTTGTGGTTTTTATTCTCCTCCCACACCCAAAGCGAAAGTCCTCTAAGGACAAAAGATTCATACATTACTTCTTGAGGATCGTAATATTTCTCGAAAAGGAAGAGAGTCGCTAGAGTTCCATTCAGCCGAAGGTCAAGAGGAAGTATTAACGTAGTTGCTTTAGTGTCATTGAGAGCGTAAACAGCACGACGTATAGAGAAAGGTAGATCACAACAAGTTTCAGCAACAAAGATAAATATTACCTATAAGCCTGATTAATATAGATTTGGGTCAGGAGACGTTACCAAATGATATAGAAAGATATACGCAGCAGCCAATATAATTCTGGGTAAGAGCTGCCTGCCTCTCGTATCTCGTGTGTCATGCATAATTACACACACAATAAACCCGCGATTTGCCGACTTTTCACAGTAAGTGTCGTACTAAAAATTGTTATGCATGGAAGAGCGGTTTGTAATTACCTTTGCGTTTCAATAAAGACAATCACTTGATTCTGGTCTTGCTCGACGGTATCGACGATGCTCATTAGCAACGACGTATTGGTTACGCCCGATACTACTGACAGATATGTCAGAAAAAGCCTCTTCTGAGTGCACCAGGTCGGTCTGACCAGGTTCCTGCGCACCATCGTGGGCCACTGCGAGCAGCGTTGAAATGAAAGTATCGAACGTTGAGGCGAACGCATTTAATCATTCACCCTGTACCTCAGCAAAATGGCGATATCTGCCGCATTCATTGATAACACATTTGCCGCCTGTTTTAAACGTTGCCGCACGTGTCACATCAAGATACGCGCGCGAGGCACGTTTAAACGATACATTAACACAACATCGTATCAAACGACATCTCTTGAAATCATATTTCTGAACGAGCCACGTTTAAAATGATATATTCGCAAGTAGCTAGACTAATGTAAAACACTAAAGAGTTTATGAATTGTACAAGTCAGCAAAGTTGAATATTGTTATTTTGTTTGAGGCAATTATGCGAGATGTCGTAAAATTTTATCACTTCTCTCAGCTCATAAACATCGAACACTTTTTTTTTGCAGCTGATATATTCAAGTTTGCCAGCTCTGAAATTGAACGCTGGGGTTGCTGATATTTAATATACTTTAGGTGACAGATAGGTTGACAGGTCACGGACTGAGGTTTTTAATAGCATTTGAGATAATAGTTGAGGCTTGGAACAACATTCAGAGAATATATAAGAAGAGACTGTGGGCTAGAGAGGAGATCGCACTGCCGGCTCAGGTAGCCATATGATACTGCACCATGAGCATCAAACAGGGCAAAACATTACGTATGGTAGGCAACGTTCGTAGACCTGCAATTGCCGGCCACTGGTTAGAGCCGCGTTACTGCTACCTGAAAGTGCTTATAACCGCCAACATGAAAATGGAATCGTCATTTCGAATGCCGCCCGCCTTGACGTACATCAATGCAGTCGTATTTTAAACGAAAATGACAATTTCTTCTGAAATAGAAATGATTTGCCTGGCGGCGTGAAGACCGAAATCATCGCCGTACCGGTGTTCGTTTTTCGGGAACTATTTTTGCAGTCTCACACATGCTCATGTGTAATAATAGTTCGGTTAGATATTCAGTTCTAAGTAGTAAAATCGAGGTTCTGTTGGTCAGTGCGCAACATTCGAACTCTCAAATCCTGATGAGCCAGTGGTGGAACTTTGTCAGCAGTGAGCAGCCAGCCTCTGGCACAAACACTTGCATCATACAATCATTTGAGTTCCTCAAAATTTCATCATTTCTTTACACCATCAGCAATTCTGTCAGCTGTTATAATTTTCAGCATTGTTCATTTTTCATCCTTTGCACAGTTAAAGGAGGCGTTTTTGTGGGCTCCGAAGATGTTACCTCTGAGCCAGATTTAAAAATAGTTTTTTTAGAAATATTCTGTGAGTTTAAAAGCATTAAAAATAACACTGAAAGTGCTACAGGAGGCTGATCCGAGCCAGCAGATGCACAAATCACGAGTTAGCAGCAGTGTTACCGAAAAACCACCTCCTTAGTCATCAAATGACCGTTCATATGAACAGTTCTTATGTGATTACCTTAAAAAGCTTGTAGTTCTCTGAGCCTCTAATGACCTTGAACAAATATTGTTGATTATTATTGTTATTGTTTAAGCTGACAGTTTTCTCTCTCGCATTTCTATTAAATTATTAATACTGCATGAAAGGGCAGCTAACATTTTTCACTCTGAGTAGCGAAAACTTCTCTTGCCTTGCTTTGTACTGGGTAGTTAGTAGTAGAGGTTATCAGAAATGTCAATAAATAAATTAGCCGAGAAAGAAGTTCTTCCTTATCCAGTTTGCTCTGGCCCCTGAATAAAGTGGTACTATTTCTGGGGCTGTCAACAGAATATCATATGTTGAAAATGATGTTCCTTTGAGACGACACGTGCCTTGTTATGTAAAATCTCATGGTCTGTTAAGAGCCACCACACTACATGGCTGAATTCTCAGCATAGGCCGTGAAAAGCTGTTCTCGTAATGCTACAACGACAGAAACATTTTAAAACCGTTGTATAGCAGGTGTTACTCTTTGTTCTAATGCGGCTCTCTAACATGATTTCTGCGGGCTTCTTAGTTTATGTTGCAGTATTTGCTGCGATTGAAGGATGATGTCTGAGAGAGGGCCAATCAAAATTTTGAAAAGTTACATCGACTGTTATTTGTAGTAGTCTCTATCACGTGAGTTCAAAAACTTTGAGCTTGAGATAAGCGACGTTAATGCTTACTTAGCCGCGTGTAGTGCAGCAACTCTGTTAACTGTGGCTCTCTGGTCGCCTCCAGACACCTGAGGTATTACGTAACAAATTCGAAAATAGTGCTGGCAACACGCTTTCTTTGGGGACCTTATGCAATATTCGTATTTTTTCATGTATCAGCTTATTTGGTTCAACAGTATGTTTTCTTTGTGTTATCTTTTGCCACCATGAAGTTTTTTGATTTAGATACTTCCAGCAGCTTCTTATGAAAGTATCATTTTGTAAAATTTTTTCGTCACAATTCTGTGGTTAAAATGTTTTTGTAGATATTGTGCTCACAGCTCATGTCACTGGTCAATCACTGCTGGAAAGTTACAAAGTAATAAAGTACTACTGTAGTTCTGTGCCTATTTGCATCACTTATTAACCATTACAGTGTCAGCCATCAGTAACTCAACCAGGTCATCTGGTCATACTGCTAGTAGTAGCTTGCTGCCGGAGCCGTTGCAACATGCAGTTACAATATTTAAAATTTTTCAAAACAAATCTGTTAGCAGAAAACCTCGTCGATGAACGATTCGTCAGTTCTGCGCAGCTCAGCTTGCTGTTTTTTCAAAGTACTGGCCTTTTTTTGTTGCTGATTGTTACTTCGCCGTTTTTCATTTACTACCGTGCCAAATAGCACAACATGTTGTGTGCGGTTTCTTGATCAAGTTTTGTTTTAGTCGTATGGTTGTTTAGTTCTCGTAGACGATACGCGTTTTTCTGTTAAAGCTACATAAAGATATTTTTTTAAACACACACAGCATGGCCTATTGCGAAATTAAGCGCCGATCGTTGCTTAAATGTGGTTTGGAGCAAACAGCTTGTATTTAAAGAGCTGCTTTATTGCAGTTGTTTGTAAAGCACAGAAGATTGTGTTAATGTTAATGATCGCTGGGCCTGCTCCTCACGTAGTTTTTTACGTTTAGCCTGATTTTTTGTTGAAGTCTCGAGTGTATCATTTCTGAAAGGGATTTTGCCGTCAGACTTGAAGCAGCTATTTACTAAACATTAACGTCCATTTTATTTCTCGAAATCAGATCTTTGCCCATGCATTTTTGTTATTTATTTCATAGCAACAAAACAGTTTGTGCTGAACGCACTAGAGCTTCTGAATATTTTTCATTTCAGTTTTTAATCCTTGTGCTTACCTCACGCGTACTGGTTTGATTCATCTTCCATGTCCGCAGTTGTAAAAGAACTGTGTATTTTCAACTTAATATTACACATATATTATCTGGGGATTCTAAGAACATGTGAACAGACTTTGCTTCATATTAAATAAAACCTTTAAACTCCATTAGGTAGCGCCTTGAGTTTGTCACGCTTGCGTGATTGTTGACTTTTCACCATGATGTTTTTCTTTCTAACTATTTTTCGTGTGTACATAGCCTGGAATGCTGTGAATAATTACATTTGGGAAATACATAAGACGCGCTTGTCGTTTATTACTGCAGAAGTTGGTGTTCATTTCGCTTACGTATTTTCTTTAGCCTCATACGGAACTAGTAGCTGAGTACGTCGAAAACTGATAAGCACTTGGAGGTAACGACAGTTCAAGACCAGACCATTACTGAAATTATGCTGCTAAAAAATAAATATTTCATCACCTGCATTTCAGATATTTTCGAACGGGTCTTTATAAAAATAAAATACCGTTCGCTGTAACGCTCCGACGCATCGCCATCGCCACGTTTATCGTCTCATCGTCAGTCAAAACATGGATCGGTTTCCGCCGTCGGCAAAGCTTAGAATGTTTTACTATCTGCTGCGTTCGTCATTGAGTATGCTTACGATTTTCTTTTCGCACGACAACGTTAAACGAAAGTGATAAGTCCAGTAGTGTGTAAATATCGCACTTTATTTCTTAACAGATTGTTGGCGAAACTTCGCAGTTACCGCCCTCTCAATCCTTATAGAAATGGTATTATTGCTCTCGGTGCGGTAAGATTTATATTCCAGAAGCGTAATTAATGTAGTTTAATCTGTATCAATGATTATTTACTATCAAGAATACCTGTTAATGCAACACAAATAAAATTTTGGAAGATTACAATTCCAGCTCATCTAGGATGGTTTATTTGTACCACGACTTTAAACTTTCTCATGGTAAGGTGTAAATAGCTTATTTTTTTTATTTATTTAGGCATCGAAAATATTATAAATTCTGAAATTGCTGACCGCTAGAATGTGGCCAGGTAGAGTGCACCAGTCCTGGTCGCCAAAATTGCAACATTCGTCGTTCGGCTTTTTGAAATCGGTAGTAGGGCGCTGATTGGAATTACTTGTGTGAAATAACCCAGCGAATGTGATGCTGTTTTTTAGCTATGAGGAACGTTTTCATTGTCAAAGAGCAGTTCATTTTCAAATACTTATTTGACGTTAAAGCTCTCACATTTCCGTCGCCTACTTGTTGTTTTTTCCGTTCTGCACACTATCAAAGTCAGCACAGAAGCAGCGAGGCAGATCATAGCAGGAGCTGGCGGATGCTTTCATCTCATAGTGAATCTGATGTCAATACGTTTATCGAGATGGTTGCAGCACTGCTGAGCCGCGATAAATGATCATGGAACGCCAAGCTCATGGTGCTGTGTCTACTTCTTTTCAAAACCAAAGTTACTGCAGCTTAGCCGCCCACTATGAGCCGATACTGCCGAGCGCTGTTAAAATCATCACAGCAGCAGCAACAACTGTTTGTTGAAATTGTTTCTGCGACACGATAGCCTCCCTCTTCTCCAAAATTATAGCTATTTATATTTCCATTACACTCCATCTTCATGCTGGCCCGTCCAGTCACCGGGCCGTGCCCTTGCCGCACGCGCCCTTCAGCAAAGAATACTTCCCAAACATGGAAACACCATGTATTTCAAACGCGTATTATTTTTGTGTTGTTGTTGTTGACTACCAAAAGTTTTCGATAAAACACTGGGCTCAAAGGTATCGTCAGACAAAGCCGTAGCTCTTCCGACGGCTCATCTACCGAGCGTTTAAACAAACATGGAAAGATGGTAGTCAGGCAGTTACTGTGCCAGTTTTTTCGCTTGAACATCGCACGCACGCAGCCTTACGCAGCATACCGTGCGAGTGTAGACTCCTGCTCACAGACAGACATCTCTGAAGATATTTACCTTCAGCCAAATCAACAACATGCCACATTAAAACTCAAAACCGCATCACATTTTCTGAATATATACGTTTGCCATCAATGCCATGAATAAATGTACAAGAAGATTATTGCGGATTTGTTATGCCACATTGAGACAGTTCTAGCCTGTTTTGAGTTGGGAGTTACTAAGTGTTGGGGCAAATTGGGTTATACTTTTCATTAATTGATTTGAGAGGGGCAAACATGTTGCTTGCGTGTTGAATGTGCATCAGGCCTTTAAACAAATAAATGGTCCGCCACTTATTTGTTTTAAAGGCCTGAAGAAGTGCACATTCGCTGCACGAAACGTTGCCTTGAAAAAACGTCTAATGGTTTTTTTGGTGCCCTCCTCAAGCGAAGAATCATGCATTACCTGAATAGGTTCCGATTAAGAGAAAATTTTTAATTGTTATGTTAGGATTTCGACAAATTGGAACGAGGTTACAGCCCAGTAAGAACGTTACTGACAGTACCGTACGGGGCTATACGAGGATATATTGAAAATTTGCCAGGCGCGTACTGAACAAAAGTAAAATTTTCATCACCAAATAGCCCATCACCGAACAAACCACGGTCATACCTTCACTTCTGGTATGATGACCTCAATTCTTTATCTGAAATGAACGCTTGGTTAGCATTCATCCGAATATCGTTATAAATTCTACGTTGACAGAAAAGGTGATAGTCGGAGAGCCAAATATGCTGAACAAAGTCAAAAATATTCAAACCCTAAATGATTTTGCATCCAATGGATCATTTGTGTGCAAAGCCTCACATTTAGATTACAACAAAGTTACAATTTTTACTGATGTCAAATATGTTGCGGTAGCAGAGCTCAGTTGCCTTTTGGGCCATATACCTCGTAAGGTTATCCAAACAGTCCAAAAATGGCCGCTTAAATAGTCGTACTATACGGCAAGGTAATGAAAGTTCAAGGTGCTCGAACTGTTATTTATTGTTTAATTATCACCATTTGTTTATCAGAAATAGCAATTCTGGATAATAACATTCGTTCTGAGGCCACGAACTTTAATGAAGCTTTACGCAAATGTCGCCACGCCGGATTTTATTTTCTGTGATTTTTCGTCCATGCTCGACGCCGAGAAATGAAAATCATTTGAACGCGTTCAAACAAAATTTCAAAGCAGAACCTGGTCACGGTCTGATAAAATCGTCATGAACTGCATCGATATTTTCGGGCAGACACGAAGCCTTCGATCGGTCATCATCTTCAATGGAAAATTTGCCTCTTTGACGTTCAATTAAAACGGTCGCATGTGAGGACATTGATCACCAAGGGCATTTAAAATACTTACTGCCAGAAACCAGTAACGACACAGGTCAATATTTACCGGCCAACATATGCGTATTCGCTTTTCTGTCGTCAAGTGGGGCACCGCAGCTATTTGGCGTTATAGCGGCATGAGGCTATACCGTACGAACAGTATGAACATTTCAAGTGGACCTCAATCTATAAATTTGAAGCCTCACATCCGAGATGTTGCAAGCAAAAAACGGTAATACGAACTGTCAAATACCAGAGCCGATGTCTTCCAGATTACCAGCAAGAATCAACCATTATCGGCAGTGGTGTAATATCGTTCTCTCAATTCTGTAGATACAGAAAACAAAAAGAAAATATAGTAGTACTAAGACAGAAATTATATTATTAATTGATAAGATTATTGTTATAGAGGAAGGTGAAATATTGTAACTGTAGATCACTGTTGTTTGAACACTCTCACTTAAAAAAAATTCTGTTGATACAGAAAACAAACAAATTCAGTTAAAATTCTGATGATTTTTAATTGAAAACTAAAATTGTTCGATGATGACAAAGAGTCTTCATGTTATTTTGAACACTAATAAATTTTTTAGAACAAACTATTTTTAGAGTATCCAATAAAGCAAAAAAATATTTCACTTCCATCGGTTCCAATTTTTTTTAAGTGAGTCTTTAGACATTGACCGCAATGATTATGTTTTCCCACAATCTTCGATAAGCATCCGATCAATCTTATAAAGAGATCGTTTACAACTCCCATAAAAACAAGACGAATTCTATGAGGTGAAGGTGCTTCGATTCTGCTTTAAACACTACCTCATCAAGTTATATTTTTTGACTCAAAAATAGTTTTAGAGCATCCAATAAAATAAGGTGTTTTCTTTTAAATACTGCCTCAAAGGAACAAACCAGCAGTTTGGGTAATTTATGACTACCACTGCCATTAAATAGTTGATTTTTGTAATTAGTCTGGAGACATCGATGCGAATTATTTTTAATTTTAGTTCTACGTTTACCCGCGCTTTTTAGTTTTAACATCTCAGCAGAACTTCCAAATTTGAGATCCATAAAATAAATTGGAGTCCGATGAAAATGTTTCCATACTGTTTGAACAGTACCAAATATCTGCCATAACTTCAAATATGCAGTTTTGGTTTACCTCTGACTTGACAAGAAAAGCTTATGTATACCTTTTAATGTTGTAATAAATATTATTACTATTGTTAAATCGTTGGTTCCAATTTATTGTAGCGAGTCTAGAGATATTTTGGATCTTAGTTTACTTTTCCACACAATTTGTGATGGACGTGTTTTAAAACAAAATACTTTTCAGGTTTATAATATCTGAGCAGATCATATGAATTTGAGATTCTTCACAAAACCCAGATAATAAAAATGAATCCGATGATGATTCAAGGTTCGTAGACACTGCTGTGAATATTACTAAATTTTTTGTTTGACTTTAACCCAAAATGATTTTCAGTTTTCTCAGCAGATCTAATCAATTTGACATGGTTCAGAAATCCTAGAAAATAAAATAAATCCGGTGATGACGAAAATGCTACGATACTGCTTTGAAGACGACGTATTTGCTTTATAAAACTTCGTGAGTTCAATGTTTGAACCGAAATGTTTTACCCGAGTATCCAGTAAAAGATATATTTCTGATAAACAAATGGGTGATAATTGGCTTCACAATTGCAACTAAGTCTAGTTCGAATTTTGTTGAAGCGAGTCTGGAGTCCCCGACGAATTTATTTTAACACCCTAAAGCCCGCGGTTGCCCTTTTGTAAGTACGGTATTTAAGTAACCATTTTTTTTTTTTTTTAGTTTGTGTTTCTTTAACAATTGATACCTTACAGTCAAAGATTGCCTTAAATATTTAAAAATTAAACTGAATGCACGCAACCTTATTTATTTCATATCAATTAAAATTAATAACTTTGTTGTATCTAAATGTGAACTTTGGATCTAAATGATCCATTGTTGAACCATTTTTTTTTAATATATGTAATAAATTTGTTTTTTTTTTAAACTTTTGTTCGAAATATTCTCTCTATCGGCTTTTTTTCCATTCTGGTCAAAAAAATTTAAATTTATAACGTCAATTCGGGACGAATGCTGACCAAATCAAAGGAAAATATGCCCGTTTGTTTTGCATCTCACCTCGGTAAGGGTCATTATTATAAAAAATTAGGAGACCATTATCTCAGAAGTGAACATGAACGTTACAGTTTGATCCAAAAAGGTTTTTTTCGAGTATCCTGTAAAGCTAACTGTATTTTTTCAATGCATTTTTATAATGATGAACAAACAATTTTTTGTAGTGGGTTTGAAGACGTTGATACAATTATTTTGATTTTAGTTTATGTCTACTCACGCATTTCAGAAAGTGTTACGGAACTGCTTTGAACAGTACCAAATTTTGAACAGGATATGTTTCCCTTTGAGACTTGGCAAGTTTAATTTTTTAACCCTTTCTAAGGAATCACTATCTCGTCCACTTTTTTACGCGCCTTAGTTCCGAACACTAACTTGCACGTTTAGTTTATTTTGAATTATATCAAGATGTTCTTGCAAGATTTTTAATATTATAACCTCGTTGAATTTTGTCCAGAAGTAGGTTCGAATATCCTATTATAGCTGACTGAGTTATAAAAATTATAATGAAAGGTAAATATTTCCTCCTATAAATGATCAATTAATTGGATTGTTCTTCCTTGAGGAGGGCACCAAAAGCCGTTAAGACGTTTTCAAGGCAACGTTTCGTGCAGCCGAATGTGCACTTCTTCAGGCCTTTAAAACAAATAAAGTGGCGGACCATTTATTTGTTTTAAAGGCCTGAAGAAGTGCACATTGGCTGCACGAAACGTTGCCTTGAAAAAACGTCTTAATGGTTTTTTGGTGCCTCTTCAAGGAAGAACAATCAATTAATTGAAAATTATAATACAATTTGCTAACACTTGAGTAGCTTCCCAACTCAAAACAAAGACCAGAACCGTCTCAATGTGGCATATGGCTTGAAATTCTTTTTAAATGAAAATTAACATTTTTAAATATTTATTTGCCAGTTCAACAATTCAGTTACATTTATTCATGGCATTGATAATAAAACGGTAATAATATTCCAAGAAATAATGTTGTTAATTATGCGGTTTGAGGTTTTGTGTAATTATTTTGCATGTTCCATTGGTTGTAACATCCGCGAAGGTCGCTAAGGTATTAGGATGTCTGATATAATATTGAATAGTAGGGGTCCCAATACACTTCCTTGCGGTATGCCTGCATGGATGGACTTTGAGAGAAGGTGAAGTTTATGCGTACCGCAAAAGTGCGGTCTTCAAAGAATGAAAAAACTATGGCTTTGAAGTAGCTGCCTATTTGCATCTTTATGATTTTGTTTTTTAAGCCTTCGAGCCAGATTGGGCTACGTCAAGGAGAACTACAACTGTGTAGCGTTTATCCTTCTATTTTTTCAGAAATGCCTTGGAGCTGATTCTGCGTTGAGTGGATGATTTTATCGAAAACTTTTGAGAGTGACGTCAGCAAACTTATGGCTATGTAGCTTCTAAAAATCTTTTTGTCTTTACTTTGTTTGGGAAATACTAATATAACCGCGTGTTTCCATGTTTTTAGGAAGTAGTCTTGCTGGAGACGTGCGTTAGAAGTTGTTATTAAGTGAATTAAAGTTTTATTGGTGAGCTTAGTTAGTTGCTTTATGAGGTCGTGTAATGGAGCTTTTCTTTTAGGGAGACTGTCAATAATAGCTATAATTTTTAGAGGAGAGAGGGAATATCGGTATCACTAAGAAATGGGTTTCAACGTGATTCATTATATATACTGTGTGGTTTGAAGCGCAAGTAGCTATTGGAGTGAATATCGTTTCATAGTGGGTAACAAAGCTTTTGCAATAACTTTTGAGGTTTTGAAAATTAAATTTGCTTTAAATGAGCCTAACGCCAGTTCCGTAGATCATTTATCGTCTGGCTCCATGGTCGCCCTTCTTTAGACACACTAACCATCTCGATAAACAATATTGACATCAAGTTCACTATGGAAGTTGAAGAAAGTAAGTACTTTTCACCCGGGAACCCAAAGGTGTATCGCAAATCCACTCATACTGGCAGGAACTTACATGCTTCTTTCCATCATGATCCTGCCCAAAAAAATCCTTTGTTAAATTTCTAGCATTTTTCTCTGGCAATCTGCATTAGAGCTATGTCCTTAAGCCCGTCACATCTATAAAATATTATTCAAATTTTGAGTTTGACTTGTTGCTGTCAAATAAATTTGATAGTGTGATACACCATCATTTGTTTTTGACAAACATCTTGTCAGCAATGACAAAATTAAAACCAGGCAGAACCAATACTCAACAAATTAATTTGACAAATGTGAAACTTCAAACTTATTTGATCAAATAAATTTTGATTTGAATTGAACTATCACTGATGTGAAACGTTCTTTATACCACTTCAGAAACAACATCCACATTCATAGGTTACATTTCCTTTAAAAATTAATTCCAATCAGCGCCTACCCCGGTTTCAAAAAGCCAGACGACTTAGTTTAAAATGTTACAATTTTATTTGGCCTTCGATTGGTTTGAAAGTTAGCACGTATCTACCCTGTACATTCCTACCAGCGGTCAATAAATTTCAAATTTATAGATATTTTCGGCAATTATTTATAAATAAATAAAAAATAAGCTATTTTTTACACTTATATTACATAAGGAAAGTTTAAAGTCATTAGATTTTAAACAATAATGCATCCATCCTAGATGAACGGGTTAGTAATCATAAATCTTCCAATTTTGATAATTTTTGTGTTGCGACTGAACCAAATGTAGATATTAATTGATAGTAAATAATCATTGACAAATTAAACCTATTAATTACATAACTTCGTCCCAATTAATAAAAATCTCACACCGCACTGGAGACGGTAATACATTTCTATAAGTTGAGAGGCGAGTAACTGCGGATTTTTTCGCCCTAACAATCCCTGTTAAAAATAAAAGTGCGATATTTTTACACTACTGAGTTTTAATCGCACTTTTCGTTTTAACAAGGATTGTCGGTGCGAAAGAAATCATGTAGTTATTCGCCTCTCAACTTGTATTGTGTTTCCGTTGCCGTGCGAGATTAAAGCAAAATAAAAACATTCTAAACTTAGGTGTCTTGCTTTTGAAACCGACAGTAGGTTCGATCCATGACGATTTGGTTGATAAGTTGATAAGCCCCTTACGATATGCAGGCGAAACGTTGGCCGGTTACCATTGCGTCCAATCACGGAAGATGTTTTGTCTCAGGTTTTAAATGTTGTAGGCGATTATTTTAATTTTTTAATATAAAGTTGTTCAGAAAATCTAGAAAATCTGGAGATGACGAAAATAGTATCCTATTTTTTCATAACATAATTTCAGTAAAATTAAGTCTAGTTTATGTTGAACGGTGATGTTTGCTTTTTCAATATCATTCCTGAGAATTTATAAATTTTGTTCTTATCTTTTGTTTTCTGACGTACTCCAGTACTACGTTCCATTATAAGTTTAAAAAAGAAAATATAATATGAAATGAACATCAACTTCTCTTTTACATGTATAAATTATAGGAAACTGATAAGTAACGTGTATGACTATTATTTCAATTTAAATGTAAATTATTCCTAGCATTCCGATATGAGATCTGCACACGGAAAGAATGGATTAGAAAGAAGAAAACCTCATGAACAGAAAAATTCATTCAACTGTAGAAATCCTGCACAGAGAACATAATAAATAAGTACTACCTAGTAGGTTTAAAAAGGTTTTATTTAATATAAAACTATAAAGTCTATTCACATGATTCTTAGAATCCCAAGATAACATATTATTGTGTACGCTAATATTAAGTTAGAAATACACAAGTTCTTTTACAATGTAAAATACGGACATAGAAAGGAGGTCGTCAATTGAGATACGCGTGGTGAAATAAGGATTAAAAACTGAAATAAAGAAAAATATTCCGAAATAACACTGTCTCCTCGTGCATTCTTACAAACTGACGATTTGACATGGAAAAATAGAAATAAAACAAAAATACCATAGACAAAATCGATAATTTCGAAATAAAAATGGACGTTAAGTATTTAGTAAATAACTGCTTTGTTTGACCAGTCTAGCGGTTTTACAACATAATGTATTGTGACAACACAAAAAAATCCACTCAAGAGTATTTTACTCAAGACTTCAACAAATCAAACCGTAACAAAAGAAATACGTACAATGAAACGAATAGCAATCATTAACATTAACACAATCACTTCGCAATTATAACACAAACTAATACATTAATAAAGCGAAACACAAACAAATACAAACATTTATGCAATATTAATTGCTACTTAAGATACAACAAACGTGATCGATAAAAGACTCGCTTGGAGACCGTAATAAATAGATTATGTGTGTGTGTTTTAAAGAAAATATGTATGTAAACTGTAAGAAAACCATTATCGTCTACGAGTTCGGCAATAAACAATTCAATGGTTAGTTTGTTGGGCGGTTTTAAAATAAAACCAAAGTCAAAAACCGCTTTACAATGTTGTACTGTTCCTACAACGTTGTAAAATGAAAAACGGCGAGCTTCATTAACTCGTCGCTTTAATAAAAAAATTAATTGCGTTTTACGAAAAAACAGTAAATGAATACGCAAAAATTAATTATGTAGCTTGGTTTGGAGAGAGAGAGAGAGTCAATCGTTCATCGATTGGGTTTTCTGCTAACAAAGTTTGTTTTGAAATTTTAAATATTTATGTAACTAACATGTTACAACAGATAACCGACGTAAAATCGTTACTACTCGCTTAATTGTAATTAATTAGATGTTACCCGTTATTTCGAGTTAGTTACTCGCGAATGAACGACTCAAATATGAATGGTTAAGTAAATTGGAGAGGAACTAAAAATAAATAAATAAGATACAAGAAATTTCCTGGTAATTACTTTTTTATTACTATTGCTTTTAGCAATTGTTGTCTTCATTGAATTGACGCGAATAATGAGCACAAATATCTACAAAAAATTATTTTGTTACAGAAGTTACAGAATTATTTTATTGTGTGAAAAATTTACAAAATGATACTTTCATAAGAATACTTGAGATTAAGATATCTAAATCAAAAACTTCATAGTACATAGTCCTAATAATTAAACTTAAAAGATAACAAAAACATACTGTTTTCGAGGATTAAATAAATTTGTATTCTAATCGAAAAATACAAAAAAATATTGCATAAGGTCTAAAAGCACCTAGACGCGCGTGTTTCACCTTATTGGAGAACATCAGTACTTTATTTTCAATTTAATTTACGCGTAGCTACCTCAATTTTAAAAAATATGTTTGCGTTGATGTATCGATTCAAGATTATTCAAATTATCTAGTTAACCCAAGAGTTGCTGCACTACACGCGAGCAAAAAATTCTTTAAACAAACCTTTTTTAAAATTCTTTGTCAGCTACATCTCAAATAAAGTTTTTTATGGCAAGACGAGCACTTCACGTGATAGAAGTTCCTACAAAATGTAGTGTCCGAATTAATTAACTTTTCAAAATTTTTGAGTTGGGCATACATCTCTCAAATTGATCGACATCATCCTTCAATCACGGATTTAGCCGATGTTTCAAAATTCTGCAACAAAACCCTAAGAGTTTCCACTACACCACAGAAATCGTATTAAATCGCATTAAATTAAAAAAAATAGCCCCTGCATAGTTCTAGAGTTCTCTAACGGTTTTAAAAATATTTCTGTCGTTTAAAGCATTCAAAATAACACTTGAAGTTACGGGGGCAACTTCACATTTTGTACAAATTTAAAGTGTATTACTATCAATTTTAGCCATGTAGTTAATTGTTTATTGAGAGGCTATGAAAACTCTTAACAGAACCGTTAGTTATCGAAGAAGTTTTTACCTTAACAGAACGTCAAGTATTCGTCTCAAAGGAACATCATTTTTTCAACATATGATTATTCTGTTGACAGCCCCCAAATGGTTCTATCAAAAATAATTACCACTTGTAGGAAGTACGAGGCAAAACAAAAGTTCTCGTTGCTCAAAGTTGCTAGATTAAAAAATTTGTTATAAGGGTAAATTTCTTTCTCGATAATTTATTTTTTTATTGACATTTCTGATAACCCTCGAATAGTGTATCTACTACTTGTAACAGTACAAAGCAAGGCAAAAAGTTTTTCGCTGCTCAAAGATTGAAAAAAAAAAATGTTCAGCAGCAAGAAGTTTTTTGCTTTACTTCGTACTGTTACACGTGATAATAATTTTTAATAGAACTATGCGGGGGGAACTGTCAACAAAATAATAATAATAATAATCAATTTGTTTTGCATGGTACTGTTAAAGTGGTAGTCGATTTTGGTAGAACTATTCGGGGGCTACCAGAACTGTCAACAGAACAATCACATAAAAAAAAATTTGTTCATATGAGACGGATGTTTGATGTTCTAGGGAGGTGAAAGTTTTTTTCGGTAACCATAGCCAATAATCATTGAGAATTTTGATAGCAAGAAGTATGTATACCACTTCAATTGTGAAGTTAGCCTCCTGTAACTTCAAGTGTTATTTTGAATACTTTAAACCACAGAACTATTTCTAAAATCGATAAAGAACTATTTTTTTAATTTAGACGTGATACAAATCTGAATGCTCAAATTGACCCAACATTCGCCAGTGTACAAAACTTCACCTCCCTAGCTAACTTGTTACAAAAGGATGAAAAATGAGACAATAAACAAAATTAAAATCTCTTTAGCTGACCTTAGGATTGCTATTAAGTTGTAAAAAGTGTCAAGATTTTGAGGTTTTCCAAAATGATTAATATGATCTGAAATGCGACAATGTAGGAAATTTCAACTCTATAGCTCACCTGACTAAAATTCTAAAAGTTCCACCACACAACTCCATCAAAATTAAAATTTGAAGTTCGAATTCAACCAAATGTTGCACTATTAACTCTCAAAAAATTTCAGTTTTACTACTTAAAATTTGAAATATCTAACTCAGACTAATGTACTACACATGACATAATTCGTATTAAGTTTCTAAAAATAGTTCCCGAAACCGTTTTTAAACATTTTGAGGCAACGATGGTTCAAAATCCCAGTCTTGCACTACACTTCAAAACAAATCGTATTCAGTTTCTTCCAAGAGAAATTATTATTTTCCGTTTTTAAAAACTCTGACTACGTGTCTCACATTAATCTAAAATTGGGCGGCATTCTATAAAAATGACAAATTCCCATTTTTCATGTGCTGGTTATAAACTTTTCAAAATTGCGCAAAAGCTATGCGCAACAGAATAACCAGTAGCCAGTAATAATTGCAGAGTCACGAACGTTACCTACATACATGTGTTTTGCCCTATTTGATGCTCATCGTGTACGGTAGCTCAAACGCAAGTCTACATGAGCCATCAGATGGCGACAGTGCATTCACTTTCCTATCTAGCCCACGTATTGCACTATTTGCGACACGTGACATACATATTTCTACAAAAGTGTTGTTCTTTAGGAAACCTCCAACTGACCCAAATATAGTACTATTCAAAATTTCAAGTCCGTGTTGCACTGCAAGTGACACAAAGTATACAAATATGCTTTTTCAAATTCTTATACCGATATGTAGCCCCAGATATAACGGTATTCAAAATTTCAAATTACTAGCCAAACTTGAAATGAATCGTATCAAGTTTCTACAAAAAAAAAAAAGATGTTCGAATGATTTTATGACTAGGAAAGTGATCATAAGATTTTACGACATCTCATGTAAATAGCAGTATAAACTAAAAAATGCCAACAATTAACTGTAACGGCAATTGAATGTTACGCAAGTGTTTTTTCGTGCGTGTATGCTACTGTACATAAATACTTTGCTTATATAGGCACCGAGTGTTTTGCATTGGAAATTGAATCGAATACCTCCCTAATGCTGCTGAACATATCGATATAGCACAAACGATGTCGTTCAAGAACAATATGATATTTCAAAATTCGTCGTTTGGGTACGACACCAATCGAGCTGTCGTTGAGAATGAAATGTATCGTTTGGCAGTGCTTTCGCGCGCGTCATATTTGAAGGCGTTTGAAAGTATTTTTGTGCAGCAACGTTTGAAAACGAACGTAAATAATTGTTATCAATAATGCAACAGATAGCTCTATCGCCATTTTGTAAATTTTTAGAACTTCTACCCGGATGATTAAAAATAACGTTCTCTTGTGATGTACGTTCGATACTTTTCAATTTCAACGCTGCTCCTTGAATGAAAAATTTACATTGGGATATGTATATGCTATAAGGACCATTGACCTGGTGCCTTCTTCGAGACCGATACCTGGGTCACCACTCAAGAGAGACTTTCTGATATCACAATCAATTATTAATCGAGGCGAGTGTGGTGATGATATACGTCCGTTCTTGTGAAACTGTCATCGATATACGTCAGATAAGTTAGAATCCAAGTGTTGATCTTTATTAATTGCAAAGTGAGATTACCGTTATCTTCCATGCATAACAAGTTTTTTGAATTACGATTTACCTTTTTAAAACATCGGGTTTACCATTTGTGAAGCTTTGTAGTCGACAAATCATGGGTTTATATTTGTGGTATTAATTTAAACGTTGAATTTATGCATGACACACGAAGTCAGGTCGTTCAGTTTGGGCGAAATATTTTTAAATTATATTAACTTATACGTATATCGTGTGTCGCTCCATGTAATCATTTGGTGGCGTCTATTACCAATTTAAAATCTATATTATCAGACTATGAGTAATGTATTTATCTTTGTTGCTTTGAACTTGTTGTGGTCTCACCTAACTTTACTTGAATCTCGCTAGAATATATTGTCTAGTCATTCTTCTTGATTTGTTTGATTTACCTTCCTCAAGACCTACTGCTTAATGATAATTACTAGTTCTCTGTCGCTTTAAAGCTTTTAACTACGTTCTTCGCTTCCTTCCTGCGACCCATTTTATACCGAGCTACGGATAGGTTTCTAAGCGACTTTCTATTTATTTTTTCGAAATAATTTTTTGATCCTCCAAAATTGTGTATAATTAAATTTTGTCCCTTAGAGGACTCCTTTAGGTGTAGGTGAGAGAATAAAACCACAACGTCCTGGTTCAATGTCGCCGACGTTTAATCTACACGGCCTAATAAATTAAGCCTTGGTAAAGCCCACGCTTGTTGAGCGAAACGTATGCGACATTTCACCAGGACGTTGTGGATTTTTCTCACCTCCACGTAAAGGAGTCCTTCTAAGGAACAAACATTTATTAATATTTACTTTGTTTATATTTGAATACCTAAATAACAAGCCTGTAACAAATGGGCCTGCCGATATGTTGATGCATATAAAAAGGTTGAGTTCATCTTCTTCAAGACTTTGGAAACTCTCCCAATTGGAGTGTTTAGTGGAGAGTTTTGGAATGAAGTCCTTGCTGATGACTCTTATCCTTGATGTAATGATAACTGGAGTATGGTTACTGGACTAATCGAGTTAGATTCGATGCGTGTGTAAGTGCAGATCTGTAGTTCTTCGGTGAAAAGTGATTACAGTACACCTTCAACGATACATTTTGTTTCGAGAGGTCGAGTACTTTAATACTAAAGGTTTATGTTTCGTTACTATAGTGAAATTTCCATTCAAAAGAAGTTTTACGAATGACACCATGGGCCGTGTTGTGTGGATAATTACAGAAATCTCTAGTATAAGTAGTATTTCTAATACTGTTATGGATGTAGCGTTAATTTTGGATACAAGTAAGATGTCAACATTTTATATTTGTAAGAAAATTGTATTGGCGTTTAAGAGAGATACAGAAAATGCCGGTAGTTTTGTTTATTACGATTGAAAATATGTTCTTACCCAATAAGTTGGGCGAACATAACTTGGGAATGTTGGTGTTGTGTTTATTGTATATTTTTAATTTTGCATTCAAACTCAAAACCTTCGAGTAAAGTGATTCGCTTCCCAAATTGTCCCAAAATACGACAGAATCAAAATTACAGCTCTAGGTACTAGGCAAGAGACAAATGGTTGGTTTTAAGTTTCTACAAATTTCGAAAACTTATAAAAGGTCCAAGGGCGAATTTCGGTATACGTTCAGATATTGTCGTGATAACATTGATAAAAATTATAATACCGTTTAATCAATTAATTTATCGACTTGTTCGCGACTGAGGTCACAAAATCCAAGCAACCTGAAGTATTTCAGTCACGTTGAAAATATATAATTTTTTTTCCAACACATGCTTCGCAATGCCTTTCGTCAAATTTTTCGAATTGAAACTTATGTGCTTTTGTCCCAAAGTCGTTTACTCGTTTACATCATTTCCAAAGTAGGTCTTACGATAATATCAACATCAATATTTTTACGCGCCCAGATGAAAGAAAAACATGAGGAAATTTCGTTAACTTCTACTATATTTACTTTTACATTTAATTTTAACGGATATTATATTAAATGATTACGCGATCGCTTAATCTTATTTATTTTTTTAAATTGCCGATTGCGATAGTGTTATGTATTCTAGATTAGATCGATTAAATAATTTCGCACGAAATTTGTTAGTAAGAAATTGAGGTTAAAAATTGGCTTGTATGAAAGAGAAAAGAGTTAGTTCAACCTATGCCTCCTCCAACAATCGTTATGAACCTACAAAGAATCAAGGCTTTTACAAGGGTGGAGAGAACGACATAAAGACCTTCCCTTTTTGCCACTTCGTACTAGAATGCTTAAATGCTTTGTTGAAGAGTATTCTGAAAGAGACAATTGTGCTGTTGAAACGCGTTTTATAATGAGTGCACGCGATCACATGATTTTAAACGAACGGCAATTATGATTTTTTTATTACGTCCACTTCATTGATCTAAGGAAGCTCGAATATTTGAAGGACATTTACGAAGAAATCAATGGCAGAAAGTCAGAGGTGAACGGCTGCATCCATATACCATGTGAATGGAATAACAAATTCGACCTTTCCGGCTTCAAGCGTGTCCGTTGCTGATGCCGATGAATTTAAAAAGAACGCAACGCGGAGGAATTATTTATACACATTTTGTATACAGCCTCGTCTTAAAAGCTTCTGCATACGGGTAGTATTTGTGTATTTTTAAGTTGAGGTTAACGTTTCAACTCTCTGATATCAATATATTGATCAGAAAGTAGAAATACCCACCACATTTCCGTAATGTAATGCTTATAAAACCGAAGTAAAACATTAAACCGTTACGGTAGCCGCCCCCCGTTCCATTCGATAATTATTATTGGTAAATTCGTCGTTTCACTTCGCAAACGTAATTTCGAAAATGTTAAAATGCCTTCGATGAAATTTTGGTATTCTATCCATCCGAAACGGTCGTAGCGTTTGTGCACAATCTAATTGAAACACTTGCGAAATTTCTCCCAAATGCCATTTATTTGGAATATCGTGTAGCTTTTCAACGAAACGTGATCGTAAGGATAGCTTACTTTGGAAAATTGTAGATATTTCGAACTGAAGCAATTGCTCAAAAAGTTATGAAATGTTCTGAAATCCAATTTTGCAATTCTTTATACTCAAATTTTCAGCGAGATGCGCAATTCTAAACAACGACACATCATATGATATTTTATGTCACCATTTTCTTTGGAAAAAGTAAATGCTTCACATAATTATTATTCGATAAAAATTGGGTCGCAACAGGTGTAACTACACCGTTGTTTCGCGAAGACTAAACACAAGAGACATAATCTTTCTACAAAGTCTATTTATTTGCAAAAGAGTAAATATTTCACGAAACTCTCGCTAAGAGTAAGACAAAACAAAACGTACAACATCTACAAAATATTATTCCCGTTGTTCAAGTTTGTGTCAAGGTTTTCTCTTACAATATAATATAACAATACATCACGAAATTGTATCAGTTACATAATTATTACATTTGACAATCATCTGAACACACTCAAAAATGTTTGTTATTTCCGTCATTCGATTTCGGATAAGTTATCCCAAAAATAACCAACAAAATCTACAAAGAAGGATAATTTGTTTGTTGCATGTCACCTTATACAAAAACTAGAAAGTACGATTTCAACCTTTTTACAAAAACCTAGTTAATAATGAATAGAGATTGATATCTTAAAAAACTATAGTAACAAGTATAAGATCTCAAGACCCAGTTCGGCAGCAAGCTCAAAACGTTGATCTCTGTATAGTATTTTGAATTTAAGATACCAATAAAATGGATTCAGTATAATCATTTCAAATAAAATATTTATTTTAGCATCAACAAAATTAAGTATTTGAAGTTTAGACAAAATAAAAATTTTTAGAGAATCAATCATTGTAGTATTTCTACGTTTTCTCAATATTGGGACAACATTCGATTTTTCAATATTGTTTTCCATTATTGATGACGTTTCTAGAATATAAATTAATTTAAATAAATTTACTGACCTCCTCGGAAACTCATTTTTGCAAACGGAAAGGTAACATTATTTTGAGAAAAATATTTTGGCTTTAATGACAATATTAGGGAACATTCGATTTTTAATGATGCTTTTCAATAATGATGACACTTCGGACTACAATTTAATTTGAATCAAATTCACTTGACCACCAAACTTCTCTTTGTAAATCAAAAGTGAAGATTGTTTTGAGAAAAAATATGAAAGCAACTTTGTCGACAGACGTGTAAAATCAGTTACATAAGTCACTCCTTCGATGATAAATATAAAATTTAACAACATTAGATTTTTCAAAGGTGTTTTCCAATATTGACGACACTTCCAGAATATAATTTAATTTAAATCAAAATTACTTGACCTCCGGAACTTAACGAAACTTAAACGAAAACTTAAGCATTATTATTTTGAGAAAAAAATATTTTAAATAAATCAAATATTTTGTTGAAGTTTAGCTAAAAATAAAATTTAATTGAAACAAATTTATTTTCCTATAGAAGAAAATTTTTAGAGAATCGATCATGATTATTTCTATATTTCTCCAATATTGAGCCAATGTGGAGTTTCTAGATGTTAATAATAAAACACTTTTTCTATATTAAAAAATTCAATTATTCAATGTTGTTTCTCTATATTTAGTTTCAATTAAATCTGTTTGCCTACAGAAAGTAACATTATTATTTTGAAGAAAATTGGCTTTAATAAATTGATAATAGAAGCACAAATAAAATTAATCCAGTACAAACATTTTAAATTAAATACAAATAATTAAAGTTTCCTAGAAACGTATTTGGATTGAAATATATTTTATCAAAAAATTCAATAAAATAAAATTTTCTTTCTTAAAGAAAATCTCCCAGAGAATCAACCATCATTATTTGTAACAGTTTTGCAATATTGAAACAATATTCGATGTTTAAACTTTCTTTTCAATATTGTTGAAAATTATAGAATATAATTTAATTTCAAATAAAATTATTTAACCTTTGAAATTTTTAGTGGTTTTTTGAAATAAATATAGATAAAAATAAAATTGATCCAAATTAAAAGTTTAAGTTTAAAAGAAATACATATTGTCAAAAAAAACAATTTTATTTGAGTAAACTAAATTTTTTTTCAATATTGATAGAACATCTAGAATACGCTGTTTTAGCTATATTCGCTCGATGCGATTTCCCCCATATTATTCCAATATTGATTATTTGACATATTTTTTAGCATAGCAAACCAATACAATATTGAACATTAGGTGAAGAAGTTTGTGCGTTGAAGTTTTGAATCGTTACATTTACATTTTATTTTTATTATTATTATTAATACAAATGTAATTCGCCCAATGGTTGAATCAGTTGTTCGATCCATATTGAGAAAAGTTATAAGACTAAGATGAATAAAAGTTGTGAGATCAACATTTTTACTAGTTGGCAAACTTGGAGGGCCACGATTGATAAAAGCTCTAAATCAACTTTGATAAAAGAATGATAAAAGTCAACACTGATGAAAGTAATCAATATTGCTATTAGATGTTGGGTTAATATTAACAAATAAGGTTAAAGAACCAAGATTGATGAAAGTTTTTTGAATCAATATAACAAAAACTGCTACTAGTTGTTGGGTTAATATTAACAAGATTCATGTAAGTGTTTGAATGAATATTATTAAAAGTCGTTGGTTCAATATTGACAGTATTTATGAGACCAAGATTAATAAATGTTTATTGAAGCAATATTGCCTCTTAAATACATTTTTTAAATACAGTTTTTCAGTAAATCTTAATAGAAACTCGTCCTGTAACCTTTCGAATATAGATGAAGCAGAGGCTCACATTTTGTCGATTCACACCGAGTATTGGGAAAAGAGTTCTTGAGATCAAAGAATATATTGTGATGTCATAGTATGAGTGCGTACATTTCATACAACGAAATTATTATTTGGTTTTGCATTCGTTTAGAAGAGTAGATCTTAATAAAATTTAGTAGACCTAATTTTTTTATCTTCGGTTATTAATAAAGTAGTTTCTAGGAAGAACATACATTTAATATATGAGTCCAAAGGAGCTACCACAACTCCAGCATTATAGGCAACAAACAGTTTCGGTTGTGGCACTTTTTTCTTTATTTTTTCCAGTGCTTCCAAGCTGTCATAAGTAGTTGCTATTGTAACAATGTTATTGTTCTTCCATCTCACTAACAACTGCATATGCCTCATCGAATTGGTTTTAAAAGAAAACTACGAGTTTATTTTTCATTTCTGCTCTTTTCATCACGAACTGTTACAGTGGCTTGACTTCATAACTCTAATAGTTCATTTATTAAATGATAATTATAAAAATAATCAATGATGAAGATATATGATATGACCCTTTGGATTATAGATCGCAACGAAAATCAGATTTATTTTGATTTTTTCTAGGCACCACCAGTGGCAATAAAAAGTAGATTTGTAAAGCATCTAATCTTTTTATCCCAATTCCATTGGTGTACAAGGGATGAATTGTTTCATAAAATAACACACAGTTATCATTTTGTCTGTCTTCCATATCAAAATATTTTTGAAATCATAGTATATATTCTACTTTCTTCTTAGCCTGTTTGGTTAATCCACTCTAGACATACGTCTCTCCTAAGTCTTTTCATTTTCCCTTATATTTGCTATTTGAAACCAATCTTTCCCTGCAACTTTTTGATGTCGGTCAACCATCTAGAGTTCTGCGGTACACCTCCACTTTATTTGTCCATCGTGTTGTATCTTGTATAGTCCATTGCGACTGATATTATTGGGGAAGATTTACTTTATCTAGAAACCAATACAATCTTTCCTGTTGCAAATAACATAAATCATATGAAGTTTTTTTGTAGTTACTCTCCTGAACCAAATATACCACTTGGTCGTCGCAAAGTTTTGAAATAATTGTTCACAATTATGATTTTCCAACTTTACGTTTATTTTTTAAACTGATCATTAGTATTTGAAACCTTGCCTAGGTATATATTGCGGTCAGAATCATGTTCAGATTCCCATTGAAATCACGAATGTTACTTGTATTGATTAGGTGAAGAATAAATAATTCCAAAATCAGCAAGTAAATGTAGTTAATACCTCTTTTCTTCACTTTTTCTGATTCAGCGTAAATCGTGGAATCAAAAGTCCCTTACACAAAGATTGAAATATTCACAAAAAATATTTCTTTACTCGCATTTATGTACTGTAACAAGTCGAAAAAAAATTGTCCCCCTATCGCAAAGCGGGAACATTTTTGTTTTGCGTTGCACTGTTGCTAGTGGTAATCGTTTTGATAAAACTATTCGGGTGGGTTATAAGAAATATCAACAGAATAATCATATATTAAAAAAAAAATTGTTCATATGAGACCAATGTTTGACGTTGTATTGACGTAAAATTTTTTTGTTTACCGGCTTTGTTCAGGAGTTCTCATAGCCCCCAAAGAGTTCTATCAATACGATATCACTAAAATTGACACCAGAGAAGTTATACACTTTAAAGTTGCAACGATATATGAAGTTGTCCACCCACCCCGCAACTTCAAGTGAGGGCTAACTTCACAGACTGGATATAACTTTTACATCTTTTACATCGTTAAAATATTTGTTATCATTAAGTGTTTACAAAATTGAGTGTTGTGGTATAAAATCTTATATAGGGAAAACTAGAAAAATTGGTTATTTTACGTATACAAAACTTAAAGTGCAACTTTAAGTAGGGTTGTTCGACTGGATTCAAAATCTTTCGCAACTAATTTCAGCATATATGGTACAATATGATATGTAACTTTTTGATGAAATTGAACTCGGAATATACGAAATCGAACATAAGAAACCAAAAGTTCGAAAATGTCAATAATTTCGAAATTCTGCGTAATTATCGTTAAACTTCCGATTATAATCGGTGGCTTCGCTGTTACTTATCACAAAACTGTCCGAGATTAAAAAAGCGGACGCTTTTATCAAATCAAACATTCGTAAACCACAAATCAACGCTATTTTATTTAAATTAAAAAAAAAACGCATAAAACATATTGATGTTTAACGACAGTCACAGAAAAAACCAACTAATAATAGACCAACTTTGCAAATAATTTCAAAACTTCTACACGCAAAGTTCGTAAACCGTCGATGCCATTTTTAAAAATAAGTTCGCGTTAGGCGCCAAATATTTGATTATATAACTTTTATTATAAGTTTTTCGATAAACCAGCCAATAAAATTCCGACACGTACAAAATACAAATTGATGAATGTAAATGTTTCTGATGACATACACACACAGGTAAATAATAATGCATGCTGTCTCTTCTACTCAACACATAATATATAGAAGAAAAAAATATTGACACCGACGTTTTAGTTTTGTAAATGCTTCTTCCACAATCAATCACAAGGATTTTACGTCTTAGCACGCAATGCAAGGTAATTTCAAACATAAATCTAAAGTTCCCATCAATCATTCTTTATTAATATTTCCTTCGGTAACAACTTGCAAGTATAAAATATACTGAAACAATATTTATCTTTAATTATGTAATTAAATATCGTTGCTAAAATGTAAGGTTATGTTATAAATTGTGTCAATGCGAGGGTTTCAAGCAAACAGACTCCAAAGCCAATTACTTTCCACGTTGCCTGCCTAAAATAGCAATGGGATTGGTTCACTAGGCTTTTCCTTCGAGGAAAATCGATACCCATATTGTTACAACGCTTTGGCTATTTAGTTCACCTGAAACATTATCTTCTACAAACCTATAAAACTTCAAATATGTGTCTTATATGTCTTTAACTATCGATTTACTGTGAGAAAATGGCACGTTTTAATATTCCACCATACAAACATTTTGTGATTCTGCACACACTTCCAGTATTAGTTCCCTTATAATAAACGTCCCCTTGTTATCTCATTTGCGCATGAACGTACAATTATAAATGATTTAATCAAAACAAAATATTTACTCTAATATGGAACGTGAAAAAAATAATTCTGCATCTCGAAATATAATGTATCGAAAATTAGATTATGAAACAGACTTCAGAAGTAAACAAGAAATTACAGCAAAAGTTTGTTTTACAATACAAACAGTGCTAAATTTGGCTTAAACTTACACTTTTTTTAGTTTACGTACGAATCGAAATATTTACATAAAACAAATCAAACCCTTAATAAGCTTTATATCAGAGAAATGTTGATTTTAAACTTAATTTTTGAATAAACTTTACAAAATTTTCCTTTCACTAGTTCGAGTATTTGATTAAATGTTTCTTCAAATTTAAATCAAACTGAATAGAGAGAATAGTAAAGAAGCTGCAACTCCAATAAACAGAGAGAAAAATTAAATACATTAAAACTGTCGTTCAATACAATTGATTTACAAAATAAAATTATAGACTGAAAAATAAATTCCTCTTGAATTTGGGCTTCCGTCAACTAATTCTCAGCGTTATCCAATGCAATTCGAGCAGTCCGGGTTAATTAATCGAAACGCTTGACCGGATACTAAATTTCTGTAGAACATCCAACTTTATTATAATAATTGTTTTTGTCTGTGAGGCTGCATTGGGGTGTTATTGGTTGTTTTGCAGAAGTTACATTTAATTTGTACATGTTTATTCTAATTATATCTATTTTTTGTAAAGTTTCGGAAAATAACAACCTCCGAAGCAGAAGTTGATGAGAAAATTCATAATACACTGCAGAATTTTTTTTATTGAGAACTGAAAGTCATTGGATTGGTTTATTTAGAAGTATCGCATCCTATAAAGGTTAAAGAAGAACAACAAGATCCTTTCCATTTTAGAAAGTTCTTAGAGGATCACCGACCAAAGTTAATTATGTATGTGCTGAAAAAACCGTGACCATTGTAGACGTGGTAGAGAGAACTGTGCATTAAGAGTTACCTGAGCTTAGGATCGCATATTAGGATTACTGGCAACCAAACAAATTTGCTAATCTTTTAGCACATCGTCGGTTTGGCTTGCGACAATCTTAACTTATTCGGAGGTGATTAAGTCCGGCTCTTCTGAACACAAAGGCAAAAAACTGAAATAACACAATTCACACCATCACGATGTGTTATCAAACATACAAACGTCATTTAGCTCAAACTGCTGTAAGCTTTTTCTTTTATATCGTTAAATATAGCACTGTACATTCCATCTGGAAAACCTCCTTCTTAGTATTATTCTAGGATCTACCTTTATCAGCGGTTTATCCGCTATTTTCCACCAAATACTAACGAAAACCTTGTGATGTTATTGGAAGACCTCGAAACCAAACTACAGCTGAACACGAACAACAACCTTAAGTTGGAGACGTAAATGTGATGACTACTACTTCTTCGAATACTAAGGTAGGTCATCGTTGGTATGATTAAGTTTTGGTGGTTTCCTAATTGAAAGAGGTATATTCATTTAATTCATCTCGACGCTTTCGTGACATCATTGGAACCCACAACACACCCTGATGTTGTTTATGATTTAAAAATTTTGGTTTACTTATTAATTAACCTGATCATCATTTGCTGAGTAAAAAATTGTCGACCCTCAACTCAATCTTAGCCTTGATAAAGCCCTTATGGAGAGCGAAACGTCGCCATTTCAACCTATTGAAATGTTTTCTTCAGCAACCTGTAGCATACAAATTAAACTCCGTTCCATCGACAATAACAGAGCCTTAGTGATCAAAAACAACAATGTGAAGTAAGAAATTGTGGTTTCTCATTGGTGGAATCAGTCATGAAATCGTAAAAATAAGAAAAATATTTAATCATTTAAAAGTAATAAATCAAAATCAAACAATAGACAAGCGGAGTGGAAAAACTAGAAGCCTCGTACGAAAATGAAACAACAGAGTTAAAAATTAGACAACGCCAAAACTGTAAAGCTAATTTAGCACTCTAAGTCAAGTTCTAGACTTTTAAATTTGATGGCTAAACCTTTTGAGCCTCATCACCATTTTTTCCTACTTAATTACTACTGCAAGAAAAATATGATCTTCAGTATTTAAGGCGAGACAAATTAATGGTTATTTTAGAGTTGTTGCGCTATTCTGAGTTTTTCAGTGTTAACATTTTTCCCGACATTTCCTGATTTTCCAGATGTGCAACAACCCTGTTTTTAACGTAAAGAATTAATATTTTATACTCAGTTATTTCTGGTCTATAAATGATTAGATTTGATCGGCTAAATTCGTGATGCCGTGCTCGTACAAGCGATCGTTTGACGGAGAAATTTAAAATTTTAATCCTCTCGACCGAACTCGAAAAATCAATCGCCAATCCGGGCAAAACCGTGTGTTTCTAAAAAACCCATTTTCGAGCTTATATCTCGAAAAATACGATTTTCGAGTTAGGTCGAGAGGACTAAAATTATAGCCGATCAAAGGATTTTAACTCTTTTCGCGATTATGAGGGAGCTTCGGTGGGATCCCGAAATTTATATACAAGTATGGACCCCCCCACAAGATTTTTTTCCGTTTGTTATTTCCCACTCAATCCCTTTTTCAGGATAATTTTCCCGAACTAATAGACGGGCTTGCACTTTTGTCAGAGGCCAAAGTTGAGAAAGCTAACCTAAAAAAGCATAGACCTAAGCTTGATATTAAGTGAAAGCTAGATCTTCATGTTAACTGGACTAAAACTGTCGTAGAAGAGTACTTTAACCAAGAGAACAAACAGTCACTGCTAGTTTATATAATTTTCACGATCGAGCTGCCACAATAATCGGGAACCAAAAATCTAACTGACTACAGACTTGTTCTTAGGATATTATCATACAAGACCTTGATATGCAAAAACTGAACAGAATTCCGATAGAATAAGACCAAAATTGTTGCCCGCAATCTGAGTGCGCTAGCTAGGTAAGATCGAAATATACATCAAAGTCATTGGCAGACTTCTTATTAAGAACGTGATTAAAGCTAGCAATAGATAGCTACTTCAGCATGTAGAGGCTGTTGAGAGAGAATTATAAGATTAGAAGAAAATGGCCTCAAAATCTCTTTTCTCATACCTACGATCACTTCATGACTAAATAGGAATGGTTACTTGCAAACCACTTACACTTGTAAAAAAAACTAAAATAACCAGAATTTCACGTGTACCATTAGTTATCCACGGCTACCTAAAATTTGATATCAATCTTGAAGAGAATCTAATATTTTATATACAGAGTGAGACAAAAGTTTGTAAACACGCTCATAACTTTTACATGAATCTAAGTGTGACGAGGAACAGAAAGATGTATAGTCTCTATTTTTTTAAATGAAGTAACCTATCCCCAATCTCTTCGATGAACGAAGGTAAACTAGTGCAACTAGACATTATTTGTTAAAATTCTTCTTTCTTAGTTTATACTATTATTTGTCGTAAAACACACATTTCACGTATTATTTGTTTAAATACAGCCGCACCACAGCAAAGCCAATTATGGGCGGGAAGCGCAAAATATAAAACTAAAATGAATCGGATAATATAAATGTAAAAGTAATTAGACGTAGGTAGTACAGATATAATGCAAAACAAATAAAAGTAGTAACGTTAACGTTAAACGAGGCAGATAAGGTAAATCGATCAACCAACTAGGGAGTCGCTACTGAATGATTTTATCGCGGTTATGGACGTATGAAAAATAACAAATTTACGTAGAGCACTGCTGCTGCATACAGAGAAAATAGAAGATGACTCCAACACACGCGTACGAGGAGTGGGTAGGTAGAAAGTGGGAGGAAAACGAGACCCAGGTCGAGGAACGGAAAAAGATAATTTTGCCAACAATTCAGGACAATCGACAAGGGAGTGAATAAGTTTGTATAGAAACAGAAAGAAGAGGTGGCGGCGACTACTTAATCAGAAAGGTTGAATCTAGCCAAAAGATCAGATTGCGGAAACCTCTAGGAGGGTAAATCCCATCAACGTGATAAACTAGAAATTTTAAGAATTTGCGCTGAATGTTCTCCAGAGCGTTGATATGAACCTGATACGTAGGGTTCCAAACTACCGAGGTATACTCCAGCCGAGTTCGAATGAGGGTTCTGTACAGCAAGAGAGGTAAGTCAGAGCTTAAAAATCTCTAGAGTTTCTGATAATAAAACCAAGAGTTTTATGTGAAGATGAAACAATAGAGCGAATGTGCAAACTAAAGACAGTGACACCCAGATCTTTAAAAGCGCCAGAGCGAGTAATGGAGACGTCGGAAAAGAATAGTTAAAAGAATTGGGGACTTTGCTCTGGTATAAAAAACGATGTGACATTTAGAAACTTTTAGATCTAAGTGGTTAGACCGACACCATTTATCAAAAAGATTAAGCCTTCTCTGAAGCACAAGAGCATCAGACATATCACGTATTACCTGAAATATCTCCATGTCATCCGCATACAATAGGCAATGATAATCGAGAGTAGGTGCGACGTCATTGACAAAGATATTGAATAATAGGGGCCAAGAACAGAGTCTTGGGGAAATGAAAATCTCATGGTTCAACCGATCGAAAGCCTTACTAAAATCGGTGTACACAACGTCGACCTGGAAACCAGAATCCAAGGATTCAGCAAGAAATTGGTGCATAACAGTTAAATTGGTAACTGTGGAACGCCCTCTAATAAAGCCGTGTTGACAGCTGTGAAGCTTTTGGAAGATTCTAGATGCGATGTGGTTATATAAGCAAAATTCGAAAAGTTTTGAGAAGTTACAGAGAAACGCGATGGGACAATAGTTAATTAAGAACATTGGACCTGTCGCCTTTTTTATGAACGGGAACAATTCGAGCAGATTTACAATCAACAGGAATGCGTCTCTGTTGAAGGATCAGATTGAATATGCGAAGTAACGGCGTTGACAGCACAGAAATGCAGTCTCACAAGAAGAAATATTATCTGTTAATTTTATCATGATTACCTAAATAGACCAGTCATTCAGAAATACAACACCATGAATGTCCGTTATGTAGGTATTTTACTTAAAACCAAAAAAATCGAAACCAAACTAAGCAGGGGAATCTTAAGTCCATAAAAATTAATTTACAAGGTAAAAAAAGAAATAGTAATTAGTAGAAGTATTTAAGCTGCATCTTTGTTTAGTTAAATAAACTACGATTTTAACCTTAACCGCGAAATACCAGTAACCGATAAACTTTGTCTATATCTGAGAGGTAAGAAAATTTAATGTCATTCTAGATACACTAATTCTGTTTTACTAATATTTTGTTAACTTCGTTCAGCTTACATAATTTGAATGGCCGGATAAAATTATACCAGACATATGCCATACTATTCAAAAACTCGCAAACGTGAAATCAGGTCAATGTATTTATCGACCTAAGAAAAGCCACAGCAAACGTCTTTCATAAATATTCATTCACCTACGAATGTGCTTAAAGCTGAGATTGAAAATAAGCTGAAACTATAATGTCGATAAAGAAAAGTTGGTAAAATGAAACAATGTTCGAGTACTTGAGTAAAATAATTTTCAAAACAAACTATTCACGCAACCGTTGAAAAGTTTAGATAAGAAAAAAGAATTCACAATAGACTGCTGAGGAATAAACGAAAAAAAATAAAATCACGAAAAGTTTTCATTTGTTTTCAGACTTTAATATTAATTTCACTCAACGATTTTGAGTACGTTATGTCTTTTCTCGCTATGATGATTATTACATCATGAGGGACGAAATTTAATATGAACTTGTCGAGTAATATTTAATTTGCGGTCATCATGTTTTTGGATGCATGTACGAACGACCAGCACAATGCGAGTGAAAAAAATTGATTGATGACGAAGTAATTGAATTTTTGTCGCAAAGTATGATAGTGGAAAATTTAAATTTGATTTCATGCACACATATCAGGTCACTAACCTCAACCTACTATAAACGAACATCATCTAATTCAATAGTGAAACTGACGTAATTAGTCGGTGTGCATTAGTAATTGCATACGAAAATTTTGTACGTCATTTTTTCTTTCGCTTCAAAAGAATGTGCTTGTTAAATAAATGAGACGAAATGAAATGACTCCGTTTTGTTCTTTATTGGTATAATTAATTATGATGATTAATGTAATGCACTAATTATACTCAGTTAAGATGCAAAAATTGCTTGTAGTTCTATTTACGTTCCTTCTTTTTTTCTATAGTGCTTTTAGCGAAACGGTAATTAAGCTTCAAATTTAAATTGGATTAAAAGAAACTTATAACTGAAACTTTTGGGTAGAATTAAATGTCACCGATGGTAGCAAGCAAAATCATCAGTTCTACTACATTAAGTTGCCTATAAAAATTCTTAACCTTCCAGCAGTCGCGTAAAATTTTGGAACCTCATTGGTCGCGTCGATCTTACAATTTAACTCCAAAAACAAGTGAATGCTAATTTTCAAATATTAAATATGAGGACGTTTTAACAACAACACAATAAATAACCAAACAGGTAAAACTGAAGTACATATGGCTTTACATGTTTAAAATTAGTTTAGAGCATTTTCTCGGCACTGTTGGCAAACCCCAATAATATGTTCCAAGCACATACAGGGTGTCCCGTGACTTGATAGCCATAGCTTAAGATTGTACTCCTTCAACAATTTTACGTCGAAAGCGCCTTACATGGTTTTGTCCGAAACTCAATAGTTACGGAGTTATGGGCAATATTATGGTAAATATTAGATTTAAATGAGTTTGTATAGAATAAAGGAATGTAATGTTTTAATTATTGCTAACAGAAATTTAATTAAGTTTCGATTCAAAATGTCCCCGGCTGGCTCACAACACATACTTGATGTTCTAATAAAACTGATCACTTAGCTCTAAGAAGAGTATCTGGGTTGATGCAGCTACAGCCATAATATTTTGAATTAGCTCATCTCTGGTTTGTGGTTTATTTGAATAAAATTTACTTTTCATGTGTCCCCAAAGATAATAATCAAGTGGTGTTAGGTCTGGTGACCTTGGAGGCCTACCTTACTGTCAAATTTGCCCATAACTCCTCAACTACTGAGTTGTGTATATGACACTTTCGACATAAAATTGTCCAAGGATACGATCTTAAGCAATGGCTTTCGGGACATCCTGTGTATTTGTTGCACTTATAGCACTGGAAGCGAGTTTTGCAATTTTTTTTTCGTAGAACAGTAAAGCTTACTCTTGGACATCAGGTTCGATATTAAGCACAGAAAGATCTTGTAGTTTCAATGTTAGGCTTCCAGGAATGTTGTTCATAGAAGAACGTACTTGCAAATAAGCCTTGAGTAAATCATTGGCCAATGGTCTTTAAAAAAATGTTCTCAAAATTGTTGTGCAAGGATCGTTTGGAGCGTAGATCACCTAAGAATTGACACCAGCTATTTCAAGAAGGAGTATAAAATGCCCATTGGCCATCTGCGCGTGTTCTTAAAACAGTTGTAGGTTGAAGTCAATTTATCAACAGTATCAACGCTCCCTTGTAAGCTGTAATTATAACTGGTTTATGCGCATCTGTTCCTGCAACGATTTCATCATCATATGCATACTTGAGAGCAGCATCGCATTTTTCTTTTTTGGGGACGTAAGACGCAATATTGCGTCCAGATTCAAAAATGTGCCCACATAGTCGTAGAACAACATCATAAAATTATTTGTGTATGGTTCTTCAGGTGGTGTCCCAACGTAAACTTCCATCTTGCTTGTGTAATACATTTTGGCATCACATATTGCTAGAATTTTTTAATCCGTACTTATTCGGTTTAGAAGAGGTATACTGTCGAAGGCTGCACTTTCCTCTAAACCCTGCAAGCATATCGTCCTCCGTCACAAATTCTGAGTGATGGTAACCTTTCAAACAAATAGCAACAAAACGGTCAAAAACATCCTAATTTATCTGTTACCCTTCGCATTGCTCGAGTCTTTTGCTCTCAAATCTTGACATCGAATTACGAATCAAAATCGTTGGAAGCTCAAAGTGAGACAAACAATTTTTACGCTAGAAACATCAGTATTCAGCAGATTTGCATGATAGAACACCTGCATATAAATGAGGTCAAGAAATGCACGAATTTCAAATCGATTAGTTGGAACTGCATCTATTTTTCTAGCAAAATTTTGAGAAACAATGTATTCATTGGTGCATTTGACGATAATATCTATAATCTTGTCATTGAAGAAATACTCCCATATTTCTAGTAGACCTAACAAGATCTCTATTATGGAACCGGCAAACGTTTGAAGATATTTTTTGCCGCGTTCTAACTGTTGTAGGTCGTGAAGAGAATTTTCTACAACGGGTGACTTTATCTTTTCCGAAAAACGTCTGAATGATTGCCGTAAATTATTCCTCTCTCCCACTCTGTCACTCTCTGCAACTCACAACCCTTTCTAACCTCTGTTGCAGGCGTTCCTGCTCTTTTCGTAAGAGCTAAAAATAATTATATTACATAGGTATTACACTATATTATGCAATAGAAAAATGGTGGCCCGATCTTACTCAATAGGAGATATTTTCTGCTGGGACTCTCACATAGACGATATGAGCAGAGACTTTCTATTTTAAGTCAACTTTCAGACGGCACTAGACAACAAGGAAACCTGGATCGGGGGTATGTCGGCAGATATACCTAACAATATTATGTCCGATAGCTAGGTAGCCCTCGCCAGGAAGGAGGCGGCAAACCGTTCGTAGGGTCAGAGCCCTTCTGTGATATTGACAGGCACATAATACGTGAAGTACTTCGGGCTGAATAACGGAAGAAAAATTCAAAACACTGGGTCAGGCTACCAAAACGGGGAAGTCCAAAACTCTACTAGATGACTTCACCGGTAAAGAGCACATACATTATTTAGAGTCAGTAGGAACCACTAAAGAATCCCCACAGGCTTCCTGGCGGGACAATACCGACTTGGCGAACAGCTTTCCAGAAGATGGAACTGTTTTTGGGAAATTTTTTTCTCGTGCTGGAGGAGATTACTTTCAAGGAACTTACTGGAGGTGCTGTAAGTTCAGAAAGTAGAACACAATAATCAGTACTGATTCTGTGCTACCCATCCCAGATTATATCTATCTACGAGGGCGCATTTTTATGTTATCTACCTAGCCATGAAACAAAAGAGTAACAAACAAATCATTGAAAACTTACTGTCACTGTTAGAAGTACATGTGCTAAACTGAGTTTAGTTTGTGCTGTTTACAGAGATTTCAGACGGTCTATTTCTATGAGTGAAACTAAGGTTGAACGTCGAAGCGTAATAAAGTTCCTGACAAAACAAGGCAGTGGTTCAAAATCAATTAATGGAAGAATGGTTGCTGTGTATGGGGACGATACAGATTATTTTTAAGTAAAATATTGGTCTAAACCGCCCGCATTCTTATCCACAAAAAAAACTGCACGCTCTAGCTCCGTCAGACTTCTTCTTATTAAAAATTTAATAAAGCATCTCAAAGAAAAACGTTTTGGAACTCAAAGAAGCGGTTGAAGAACATTTTGCAGGGTTACCAAAGTAATTTTATTCTGAGGGTATGGGGCAATTGGAAAAAAGATGGAATATATGTATTAGTGTTGAAGGGGGTTATGTAGAAAAATATTTGTTTTGTTCTCTTATGTCCTTTTTCATGGTTAGGTAGATAACATAAAAATACGCCCTCGTTATCTAATGCAATGTATAATTCAGTAAATTCTAACACGATATGCAAAAATTAACTTTTTATTCTAAGGATTTTTAAATAATTAAATCAGTGAAAGAAAAATTCTGACCACTGGCCTAGAAGAACCGTCCACTTTAAGGTACGAAACGTCGGCTCCACTAGAAGCTGAGCTTTCTTTCTGAACATTCGCACCTCTCATCATGGAGTCCAGTCGTTCTGAAACGTTCCTGGCAAAAATTTTGTAATACACTTGACAGAAGGAATATCTATTTACACCATAGGTCCTTTTTAATGACAGTGCAGCAACATTATCTTAATTATATGTATTTGCAAAATTCGTATGTTTTGTTATTCACACACTTTAATAATTTAAACTGGTTATTGAATGTAAGCACCCCGTGACTCCTAACACAGTTCAGGTAGATATATACAGAGTACCTTAATTTAAATGCAATTTTGAAATTTAAAGACGAATTTGATTTGGGGTTTTAATACATTTTTTTTCGACTTACATTTTAAAAACTTTTGTATTACAGTTAAAGAAATGGTTATCTAACTGAATCATAATTTATTTAGTAATGGTTTGACTGAAGTTTTAATTTATTATTATAAATTGCCAATACATTAATGGATCCATAATTGTCTTACATTCGATTTATTAAGCCATATACAAGAAAACGGTAAAAACCAGTAGTTCAGACATCGTCCTCATCGTGTAACGATATTCGAACATTTTAATGAAATCGTGGTTTTTCCCGTATTCTTATAAAAAAGATACATTACTTTGAGTTACGTAATTTGCTACACGTACGAGTCTTAAGTTAACCTCATAAAATAAGTATTTTTGAAAAACAGTGATAGGAATAGATTCGAATGCAACGAAAGAATTGGAAAAATGTTTAAAACATGGAAAACTGCTAAAGCACTTATAAAACAACTTAACGTAGTAGAGCTGGAACCTATTGCTAACTTCTCATCGGCTTAGTAAAAAGTAAATATAATTTTTTTTCGAAAATCGTATTGATCATAAAATTTAATCAAACAAAATTGCAAAGAAATATTTTTTAATTGTTAGTTTATTTAAAATAAATGTGGGGGAAACATGCACAAAATAATCAAGAAGATTGCGACCAAGTTTAAAATTAGAAATTCTTTCAATCTCATAAATCAAAAATTGTTGCTCGACGTTGCCCGAATACGCCTTTCAAATTAGTCCTAAAAATAAATCGGAGCATAATTATTATTTGTGTCGTATAAGAGTTTATTCAATTTTTCTCGAATTTCTCGCAAAAAAATTTTAACGCAACTACGAAAAAGCCCTATAAATGGATCACCTGCTTCATTACTGCCAACTATTAAATCGGCTTAATCTGCTGGAAGTGTGACAATGAATTAAATCGTCTACGTAGTTTTCCCGTGTGCGCATCGAGCACAAGGTTGTATTTTCAATTTACCATTTTCCACTCGATTTTTCTCTTTCTAATATACACTGTATAGACATTAATCTATGGCACGTAAATGAAGTGTGTGACACGAAAAGGAAGGCGCAGTGAAAAGAGAACAAAATGTTAGAGAGAAACTTATTCTAGTGCGATGTCCTTTTAGCCTATTTATAGAGGATTCATTCAAATAATCCAACATTATCCTATTATTAATACGAAAGATTTGCGATTGTTTTTTCAGATGTTGTGTCACTCAATTGTACTGTGACGTGCTTTGGTAGAAATTTCTTATTTTTACTAGTTAAGTTACGACTGCTACAAAAGCGGAGGGATAATATAATGGTAAATGTATTAGGACGAAGGATGAGGATAAAACAGGTACGTACATCAACCAGTTCCATCTAATGGAACATGGAGCGAGAGTTGATCAATGATAAACATGCCCTAATGGCACGTGTGTTTACCGTTCATTCGCCACACCTGAAGACAGAAACCCCTACGTTATATTAAGCACTCTTTGTAACCGTACATTAGCGTGTGCCACACGAAAAGCTCGTCCACGACAAGATTAATTGACTCAAGAAAACACATCTCAAACTGAACCATCCCACTTAAAACTGTAATAAAAATTCAGAGAGAAACCACCCCTCACTTCATTAATATGTGAGTAAAACCAAATGTCATTTCTGTAAAAAGCATATGCCGAGCACCCCCATATACAACAACAACAAACAACAAGAAGGGTGAGTTCTGTTCGAATATATTCGCGTCTGTCAACGCGACTACATATATAATATTACGCATTACGCTCACATGAAAAAATATCTGTACACACCACAATTCACTTAGACGTTTTTTTAATTAAATTTTGAATTAGAAAACCTTTTGCTCATGTTTTGAGATTTCACTTAAGATAAAGTTAATCAAAATCGATTTTGTGTAAGCTCGAAACACGATTAGTGGCGCTTTTATTTTTCAAAGCAAATACTCAAAGTGGCGTAACATCGATAAGGGTTTTTAAAAAATTGTGCTTTAATTACTGTTTTCATTTTGCGTTAATCCCAGCTAATTCCAGAAAATTCAAGAAGATTGAAGCACATAATAATATTTACATTAAGACGTGTAGAAAGCATCCTGAATGTATCTCGTTTTCGTAGTGATACTGCTTTAAACAAAACAAAAACTAGATTTCCTTCCGTTTTTCTATTTTCAAATTTCTGATGACATAAAAATTCTTTTGCGCAAGAATACAAAACTGAATACGCTTCTGCAAAATGTTGCATAACGGTGATGCTTTTGAATACGGCCAAAGTTAACCCCGTACATTCATAAATATCGAGTTGAATTATATTAACATTTACGGAAATTTTTATTAGTTAATGCCCGAAAAGAAACTTTGTAAAGAATTGGGAAACAAATGCTGTTGAAGATATAACTTGTTACTATTATCGTTATGTAAATCTAAAGCTTTTGTGACACTCAACAACAGCCGTAAAAAAATATGATGAGTTACAGAACGTCGCATCTGAACATAACCTTGAGTAAAAGTAAAAAAAAATTTAAAAAGATGCCCTCGAAACGCTAATTTTAACAGAGTATAGTTCTAGTCAAGTAAATTAAAATAAAAAAAACAGAAAAGGTCTAAAGCAAAAAGAGTTTTAAAGAAAAATATCTTACTACAGTTAAAATTATGAAGGAATTCCGATTAGTGCTTGTATTCAAGCCAACAACAGTATCGTTAAAAAATAAAGATCGAGTAATTGTTTGTTATTACAAAAAAATAAAACTAATGTAAAATTATATCTTCGGTATAACTAATTTTAATCAAAATCTTAGATTTCTTTACTTAATTTTAATCTACTAACTCGAATTTGTCAAGAAAAGTGAAAAAGATGAAGTGTTTACTTTGCAAAGGTATAGTCCTAGTCAAACAAAATCGATTTAAAAAACTAATTATGCAAGTTTGAAATAAGGATACAATTAATAAGAGCAACAGATATGAGAAACTTAAGAACAACAACCGGATGAAAGAGTAAGAAGAAACGAAAACAAAAAAGAGAATAGCCACTGCACCTAAACCAACATGAAATGGCAAATACTTATACAAAAGTAGAAGCAATTTTTAGATTTTTTACGAGAAATTATATAAAAAAATTATATTACCTATATTTCTGTTTACAAAACTATGGTTTCCACAAAAATTGTTAAACAATTCATAAATCAGTAAAAGTCGCTATAACAAACAATAAAAAATTGATGGAACAAAATAATTCAAATTGACATCTTCGGATAATGCATGCAGGTTCACGTTAGTCCAAATTAATAGAATTCCTGATTTCAGATTTTTTGTAATTTTTTTTAGAATATTTGACGTAATCAGATAAACTAAAGTCTGTATACTATTGGCGCGGAGTAATAAATCATAATTGCTTGAAATAATTCTTTATTTTCTAGTGAAAGCGGTACTTCTACGGTTAAGTAAAACCAATAAATTCTAACCAAAATACGATCATTGTGCCGCTCTTGCAGCATATCGACCCATCTAGGGTCTGAGAACAATAGTTTAATCTGTGTAAACACGTTGCCATCAGCCCAGGTACTGACGAAACGAGAATCATAGCCGTAGATGTGGGTATTATACCAAGATACAAAAATAATGGTATATAATACGTAAGAAGTAAAATTTGTAATGTGATCTACTATACAAATAAAATAAATAACATATAAATAATATATGACATAAATATAAAATAAAATAGTAATGCAGATATCGTCAGTACATTTATTACAATTACAATTAATTTGCGGGGACAAGTAAGGATTGAAACAATAAAAGAAACCACATAATAATTCATATCAAGGTAGATTTTACTATTATAATATATTTACCTACTAAAAATATGATTTTCCAAACGTATCAGGTACCTACGCCACTGCAATACGGGAGATTCGATAATTCTGACAGGTTTATTACTCGGCGCCAATAGTATACTGAGTATAATTGTAGAAAACGAAAACATTAAAATCTGAGCTATCATCATGCTGTGTCTTTTGTGCAGTTATTGGTATTTTCTTTATCTATAGATAGATTGTGGAAATGCTTCCAAAATAATTAATTATTGACATTTTGGAAATATAAAAAGGTACGACTATTCTCGAAGGAAAAAAGGTGACATAGTAGAACAATAGTTATGAATACAAATTAATTTAATTTGATGTAATTCTTTGAAATAAGTTTTTGTCGAAATTATTAAAACACATTACCTAATCATACAAACTAATTGATTGTTAACAAAATACTAGCAATATAGGAAAACGTTTGTGGGTACAAATTAATTCCAAATTTTGTTCTGTTCTTAGAATTTTTTTTAAACAAAATTTTCCGTTAAAACCTTAAGTAAAGAAAATGTGGACATTGTGGAAAACACAAATTAGATCAAATTTGATATACAATCGGTAACTTTGTTTCTAATATGGAACGATTTTGCTTTTGATGCAGTTAAATAATATCTTTAATTTATTAAATGGATTATCATTAAAATAATAAATTTATGAAAAATACTTATGGGTACGGATTGGTACTAAATTAGTAGTGGCAGGTTGCCAAATTTATTAAATTAAAAAGGTGGTAAATACACCAAAAAGTTACTTGAATTATTTTAAATCGTAATATTTAAACAACGTAAACACTATAAACAGTTCTTGTTCCAGTGGTATTACTTAAAAATAGGTTAGGTTTTACAAGTGGTGGCATGAGGTGTCACTTTTCTTAACCTCCAAGGTCGACCCGTGAAAACGAGATTTTTGAACGTTTCATGAACTGGAGATCATTTTCGAGTAGAGTCGAGTTGAAAATAAATAGGTTATGTTAGGTCAGGTTAGGTTATTCGAAACCGGAGTTCTTGAGAATTTCTTTGAAAATAAATAGGTTAGGTTAGTTTAATTATTAAAGTTATATGTACTACTGATTGTTAAAAATTTCCGGTTCAGTATTATGCCATCTTGATTTAGAACTTTTCACTTTTAACTTAACTGAGCATACGAAAATTGAATCAACGGAATTGTACCAATGGTGCATTAGTCGTTAAAGCATATTTTCGAGGTAGAAAGACGATTAATGGATGTGAGATTGTTTATTGACTCTCGCTCACTAAAATAACAATTACTGCGCCTAATGGACAACTACCTCTTGATTACATTTACTCTCTACCATTTTCATTATCAAATTAGATTGTTAATCTTTGCAAAAAAAATTTGTTGCATTTTGCACACACACCTACGTTTTTGAAACAAAAACGTCTTCCGGGATTAAACCGTGTCGAAAGGTAACCGTAGTTGCCAACGTTTCGCCACCACAAAAGAAAGTTCAAGGTAGGCAACTGAAAGTCAAGTAATCAACTTGTAAGGAAGCCAGATTCTAGACTAAAAGAAGTCTGAAGAATTACGAAAATACCTCCGTATGAAGAGAAAGCGTCACGGGTCGTTAACCTCGACGCTTGATTGGGAACTACGGTTACCTTTTCGACACGGTCCAATCCCGGAAGACGTTTTTGTTTCAATAATGACTCCGGCCGTGAAAGTCTCAATTCTTACACATCAACGTTTGTTCAAAAACATTCAGTATTCAAAAGACCAACAGAAATATTTGGTTATAAAAGCGTTTCGGGTGTGGCCTCCACATAACCTCTTTCTAATTTGCAGCAGTAATTACAAAATTTTAATCAATATCATAACTTTGTTATTGACAAACTTGTTGTTTTTGCAAATTTATTATATTTAATACGGACAAATCCTTTTAGAAAGAATATTTGTTTTTGGAGGACGCCCTATTTTATTATTTCCATATTCATTTGTTTGCTGCTTCATTTCTAAATTGTGATTTCTTATTACATTTGCAATATTTATTTTCATTTAATTTCATTTTCTTATACCTCAAATAGATTATTTTTCAAATTTCTTCGTCATTTATTTCTTTTTCTATTTTTATTGCTTATTTTCTGTATGTCTGTTTTAGTTCTACAATTGCTTTCATAATTCTATATATTTAGTTTTTCATTCACGTACTCTATTAATGTTTTTATCATATAGCAAATGTGTTTTATTCAAGAGACCTGTCCTAATGTTAGTCGCCAAAAGAAATAAAATATTTGTCTAGTACAATTATTTCCTATATATATATATAAATTACATGAAGAAACTATGTTTTTGAAAACAATACAGTAGGTAATCGAGAAAAGAGGTGTAACGAATCTCTTAACGAAGTATTTTCCTGTGGCAAGTGTTTTAGAGTTTTTCTTTCTTAACTTGAATTGTGATTGATTGCTTTTTATTCGTTCTTCTAAACGCTTTACATTTGCTTCATATTCTTATCAATTTCTTCTTTTATTTATCATTCAAATTTCTATTCATAATGTCTATTTTCTTGTTAATTCCTTCTGCATTTTTTCACGATCTCCATATAGTTCTGGTCTCTTGGTCCCACGTTGAGCGCCAAAATACTAATTTAATAATATTAAACATTTGTTTAGTATAATCCTTTACTGTTGTTTTAAACCGAAATAAATGCAAAACTAAAAGAGCAAGCGTGGATCAATACGTATTTGAAAGATTATTATCTAAAGAAACTATTCCAAAAATTGCAGTAGGTATTCGACAAAATGAGGCGTAACTTATCGCTGTGGAAACGACAGAGGCTTGTTGTGAAAAATTACGGTCGAAATTTGTAATTCCCGAAGTATTCAGTTTCACTTTCTTTCAGTAAAATTTCAGATAATCCTGAAATGTAATGAATTGCTTTAAGAATTAATAGCGTTGCATTATCGACTTTTCAGTTTGCGAAAATTAAAAATTTAAGTCATCGAGAATAAAGTCTCGAACACGACCACCACCATCTGTAATTTTGTAACATAATCTTGGTCGCGAATCAAACGACGTCATCAAATAACGATCAATGTAGGAACGAGGACGTCTTAACGACGACATTAACCATCATAAATAATCCTGACAGACAAACTTGGAAGTCGATAAACCCCTAGAATTGTATCTCTTTCTTGCCGATACAATCGTCTATTGTGTTCTTTCCACCAACCCCCTCTATTGTTTGCGATTTTACAATTTAATCTTATCTGATGGCTTCTGAATGCAATTCGTACACACACATACACACGGGGTAAGAAGAGAAAGGTGCAAACATATGATTTTGCCAACATCGATTTCACAATAAGTCATTAATTTTATTGCCATAATTGCGTGTGTATGCTTATTAAAAAAATGGTGTTCACTTCCGCATTCATAGATCATTGTTTACAACATTACACCTCGTACTGGACATTAAAGTGATGTGCTTCTTTATGTCCAACCTACAAGTCACGTTTATCATATAAATAATAACAATAAATTGTGTCTACCCTCGATTAATCTTCATGTATAATGATTCTAAAATGAAAATTGTGCGTAACGTCACAAATTTAACTAAAAGGATTTGTCGTAACTTCTTGAATATTTAGTATACAACCCATGATAGGAAGATTATACTCAATTATACAATTAGAACTACAAATGATTTATGATGTATAATGTGTATTTGTACGAAATGGATAACAACGTTCAGTTGGATTAAAACCTATTAGGGTGTTTTTGGATTAGAAATTGTTTCTACGTAATCCTTTTTACACAGTATTTTTTCGAATTTATAAAAAAAAATTGGCGAAGAACTTTTTAAATAACATCGGACCCCAAAATGAACTCCATTAAATCAATAAACTCGTGACACTTGCAACACCTGGTTATCGATTATTTATTCACCCCCTGGTGAATGGTCACCACCCCATGTGTGCTTACACGCATTTAATCCGATAATCTACTACTATATCGAAAAAGCGCATTAAAGACCATAGTGCATAGTATGCGGAAATACAATAAATAATAACTTTAACGCCGATTACCTTGAGTGTTTAAAGGTCAGTTTAAGTACAAAGGTGGTTGACCGTTGACGTTTTAACAGTATCATTAGTGTAAATGAAAAACAAAAATAATCGCGAACAAAATCAAAATTAACGAAACGTTTGTCATTATTTATCTTCTTGATATTCTATACGCATGAAAAAGTGATTTTAATTCTTGTATTGACGTAAGGTTTGTATCGAACCGGAAATATTTCTGAAGAAAAATTTTTTTTAACTTAATCAATATTAAATTTTTGTTGAAGAAATAATGTCCTCAAAAAAAAGAAGAAAGAATCCAATAAATAGGAATGAAAATCGCATAAAAGTAGTCTTTGAGATATAGCATTTTCAACGACAGTTTTGTTGAAAATTATAAAAAAATTCAGTTTTACTGTATAACTTTGAAATTAAAGATACTATTAAATAATCAGACAAAAAATTGTTTAAGTTGCATTAATTTGAAAAAAAAATGAAGATTTTGACCCCCATTATACGTCAACGAGAATTTTTGGTACGATCAATATTATTTCCTTTGATTATTATTAATTTTTCTGTCAATTCTCTATGTTAACTTTATTAAAAGGTTCACTATATGGACAATAAACTTGCGAACTACGCGAAACTTGATTGAAAAATCATGTCAAAAAACATTGATCAAAAACCAAATTGTTCTGAAATTAAACACCATTTAATTCTAAAATTAGAATTTTAACAATTCATTCCCTTGTCTTAAATTTTTCCTTCTTTGTGCCTCTTTTTATTTTTTTTAACAAAACTACTAAGGATAAACATTAACAAAAAAATTGTTATAATTATAACTCTAACCTCACTTTCGAATTTACTGATCCAAGGTTATTGTAGTAATCGATAACTGAAACACAATTTACTAAAAGCGATAAACAATTTAATTATCCAGTGGGGGGAAATAAACAACTGTATTTACTCTATTTTGTAATAATATATTTTCTTATTTCGTTTAATTTTCTTTACATTCCCATGAACATCAGTAATTTTAGACTCGTACTTTGCATTACTTTCCTCGAAAATTGAAACAGCTTGATTTAAACGACATCAAAGAATTTTACATTAATGGATAAAAATTTTGCAGTTCTTAAAAGGCGTCAAGCATGGTTGTTCACTTTCGCTACTACGATTCAAGATGTTTTTAAAATCAAAATAATATAATTCAAAGCCAACTTCGAAGGCAGATTTTAGAAAACACACGTCACTATAGTAGGCAAAAATGCAGGAACTACAAAGTGCACTTGATCGACATCAAAATATAACATACATTTTTTAATGTTCTTCTACTTACACTTAGTAAGCAACTGTTCTCATTTTACCCCAAAGTTTGCAGCGCGCATGCGCGCTTAAAAAATTATGCATATTTTACACATCTCTACCGGCAGGAATGTGAACTGCAAAATTATCCTATAATGAATTACTTTAGTGCCTATTTTTTGTTACTTTAGTGACGATTTCAGAAACAATCTATGATTATTCGAAATAGAACTGGATGACGCTCATTCGTGGAGATCTTATGCTTCAGCTGAGGAGTTGGAGGACATACATATAAAAAAACCATCAAACTAGACTTTTGAGTCGGCGTATTCCACTACCACTATGCAGGTTTATACTGGCAGAAAACAGGCACTATCGTCGGAAGAAAGTTACAGTCAAAAAAGGAACTAACTGGCGCACGAATAACCACGGAATCAGTTTCGCAACTCTTAATGATGGAAGTCAGCGGCGTTGGATGCGAGTTTACCGTTACCACAATTGTTCGCGTTTCAACGGGATTTAAAATATTGCAGTCACATTCCGTTTACTTCTCTACTTTCAACGTCAGGTTACCGTTACTCTATTTATTATGACCATAGTATTATTTCGTTTTTGGTATAACACGATCAGGGATGAGACATTCCGCCAAAAGCTAAACTTTTAAGGTCCTGCTCTCTATTTTTTTGTTTCTAGTTTTAGGAGGATTTGGAGTGAGCTCCCTTTGGAGTTAGGATTGGTTGATAGTTGGATGTGCTGTCAGAATGTGACGATGAGCATTAAAGGTGTATTTTAAATGCAGTAAATCATCAAAAAATACTATCCAAAGGATAGACCCTTGTGGTAGGACACGCTCGTCGTCAAAAAAAACAGTTTCTGAAGCTGAATTGTCACATGTTAGTTGACAAGTATATTTAAATTTAATTTGAAAATAAAATTTGCATAAAAGAATAGCTAGCCTGATGTCAGCCATGAATTCATAGACGGCACGCTATTTACGAGCAGCTCGAGCGTGAGTACACCACAATCACTGAGAAGAATTGTATGGATCGGCGAAACATTGACACTCCCATGAAGTGTGACGTAATCCTACAATAAACGAATTGATAATCAGCTTGTGTCAAAGTCGTGCCAAAGTCGTTTATGATTCTCTGCAAATTCAAAGTCTACCACTGACAACAAAAGTGCTAGATTTTGTGGGACTCGATTGCGTATATGATTTTGTCAAAGAAAATGAAACTGTATTTGACATGCACTGAAAAGAGGTAATTAAATAAAATAGCTCTTGACTGGGACAGAACAGACCGAGTCTCCAGGAAATAGAACTGACTACCCGAAATAGAATTTGATGACGCTCATTTGTGGAGGTCGTATACTAGGATTAGGAGGACACACATATAAAAACAACAGCAAACTTGACTTTATTTGAGTCGGCATATACCACTAACAGTACGTGAAAAAAAAATATGTTCTGACAGAAATCACGACACTGTCCTTGAAAGTATCAGTACACAAAATGCGCCAGTTAGAACGCCGTATACGATCACATTTTTCAGTCGTACCCGACTACAACAATGCAGTCGAGTCCCGAAGAATACTACAGTCGAAACGGGCGTTTGCAGTCGGTATACAGTCCGAGCGAACGTCGCAGCGCGCAGCATATGAAAATAATTCTACAAAGAAATCGCAAAAATGTGGTTGACTCAACCACAATTTGCGGTCGAACAAACCAAAATTATCTGAACTGCAAAAATGTGGTTCGCGTACGGCGGCTTTTAGTGCCTCACTATGAGCAAATGAGCAAGGAATAAGTTTCTTAATGATCGGGAATCAAAGGCGTTAGGTGCGAGATCACTGTTACCACCATTGTTCGCCATGTTAACTTCAACCGGAATTTAAAATATTACAGTTGCATTCAGTTTACTTCTTTAAATTAAACGTCAGTAGTCTTGGTTGAAAGGTTGCCGTTATTTCATTTTTTATAACAATTTTGGTACGAAACGATCAAGGATGAGCCATTGTGCGGAGGTTATCAAGTTTCTGCTCTCATGTGGTTGTTTGAGAATTTGAAGTGAGCTTGTTTTGGGACTTAGGGTTGATAGTAGTGAATCGTCAAAAAATATTTTCCAAAGGGTACGCCACAGTAGTAATGTTAATTTGTACCAGATTGGCCCAACGTCAGTGGTGATGTATAGGGTAACGTTCGTCGTTGAAAAAACGTTTCTGTGGTCAAATTGTCATGTGTTACTTAACAAGCATATTTAAACTTTTTTAGAATAAAATTTGTAGAAAAGTATCTACAGATAGCCTGATGTAATCCAGGAATTACAGATAGCGTGCTCGCAGATTTACAAACAGAACCCCCGTACTTGCGTTTCTTCATATTGAGACTAATCAATATACAGGGTTAGGACGAGAGGCATGGATAATTTGAACGGGGGCGTTACGCAATAAAGTGGGGGTATCTGTTCGTCAGGAGCCGCCATTTTAATAACAATGGAGACGTGAAAGAAACAATAACACAAGAAATTTGAGCGGTTCCACGTGAAATACTTCGGAGGAATATAGACAACTTCTCACAATGTCTACATGCGTATGGACCAAAATGGACGCCATTTAATTTTTTTTCTTTAATTTTTGTAATGAGAACAACCAAAACAAATTTTTGAAAAATTAGTGTCTAACTGTATTTCAAAGCATCCGTACCTTGTAGATCAGCTCGAACGTGAGATCATGGAGAAGAATTGTATGATTAAGTTAAGTTTAAAAGTGGGTAAGTGAGAAACATTTCATTGAAACATTGACACTCCCATAAAGTGTAACGAAGTTCATCCCAAAATAAACGAATTGATAAATGTTGGCGCAGGTTCATCTTCAATTCTTCGAAGGTTGAAGGAATAGACGAGAACAACCATGAACGAAAATAGTTCTGTAACATTAGCATAGCATAATGAAAAAGAGAGCAGAAACATAAACATATCAGTAGTCTGTATATTTTAAATTATCACAGCTTAGACAAAGTAAACAAAGTATTTTCAAGAAGTAAACCACGACAACATTTTCTAAATCCTCTAATAATTCCTTTCCATCCAGTGATGTAATGTACTTATCTAACATTCCTCTGTAATTCTACGACATCTCTAAAATTCCAGAATTATATTAAGTAATTCCTTACATTGTGACATTTTGATCATCCACAGCCACGTCTTCATAAATGTGGGACAGTTGTGTTCCGTTCTAGCCCGTCAAAGATCAGAAGACGAAAGTGGAGTACGTCTTTTTTGAAATTCCCTTTCAACAGACCAGAGGTCGTGTTGGTGGTGACGCGTTTCGCATTCCTAACTTGACCTACGGCGGCGTTCCGCTTGATACGACAAATTACCAAACATAACCCTTTTTAATAGTAATTGGTTGATTTCGAACGACCGTACAATTTAATTAAATGAAATTATTCAGAAAAATAATAATGAACGTCAACTTTTCTTTAAACTTCACTCAGCAGACATGTGACGTTTATCTCTCTATTACGAATTATATATTACTAAACACTCTTTAGTGGCTTCGACAAATCGTACACGTGCTTCCTCGTTACTGCAAAAAGATGACATACTTTCGAAAAGAATTTTTCTTATCAACGCAAGCGCCATTTCAGTTTTCTTTTTAAAAGTTATACCTGGGGGACAAGTTTTGAGTAACTGAAAGCAAAACTAGCCTATGAATTGCGTTTCCATTCTTACTCGCACCGCTAGCGATATCTTTCAAACATATCATGCGATGAGACAGGAGTTGTCGTTACTCATCTGCGAAAAAACTATTGTCCATTATCAAATAAGGCGACCTTTAACCTCTGCACCTGTCCGTCGTTTCCATATCAGCCAGTAGTTAACTATTCAACTTTCTTTCTTCTTCTTCTTAGCGCCTTTTGTGATAATATTTGTGATCGCAGGGTCCCACGACAAATCCTTTCTCTTATATTTGCGCCAATATTTCGGTATTAGTTTTAATCATTTATCACGGTTTTTAGTCGCTATAACTAAGGAAGTCAACCTAAAGTATTTTAGATTGAAGTTTCAGGGGAAACAACTAAATTGCTGTCAAATAAATCAATAGTCAAATTATTTGTGTTAGTTAAGTAATTTATATGTTAATTAACTTGTAATCACCTGCGAGTAATTCGCTGACGACCTCTCGCCGACATCAGCTATCGGGTAATGTTTTGAAACGACTAAAAATTCTTCTAAAATAAACTTTCTTTTAACTTTTGTTATGTAATTCTTGTACTTCAATAAAAATCTTCATGAAGTATTTAATTTGTAAGTTATTAATGATAATGTTATTGCATCTAATTGTAATAGTTTGTGTTCAGATTTTACACCTCATCCATTCTCCGAGTATTTAAAAATGACCAGTCTGGTGATAACAGGAAAAAGAATTGTAACAAATTTCCCCCTATTCACAATTTCTCACATTTCCTCCTTTATTTATTTAATCGTATGGTACATTTTAAATACTGTATTGTGATGTAAGTGTTATGTATGGTGCCCCAGAAGATCAGTATAAACCTGTACAGTGTGGTGTTAACAAATAGCGTTACTTTATTAAATCTAACATCAATTTTTAATATGTACCCCGTATAGTTGTTTGCAAAACAGTTTAAGAAAAAATCTGAGAGCATACGGTAATTAATAAATGAGCTATTTTATAAAGTATCTTCGAAAATGATGTATGACAACAAAAATTCGATCGAAACAATGAAAATATTTTGGCTCCAGTTCCAAAACGCTACAATAAATTGCAACTAAAATTAGATATGAGAACGACCATCTAAATTTCCTGTACATTTCTCACAATGTCTCCTCTTAAATCTCCGTTTAGAAATTTATAGACGTTAATTTTTGAATCTATTTTCGTACAAAAATCAATCGTCTAAAACATTCTCTCTCAATAGTTGCCCCCGCACGTGCCAAATAACAAAGAGACCGTCAATTAATTTTACTTCCCGCTACATTACGGTAATTGTAGCTGAACCCGCACGTCTTATTTTTAACCTATCATCGATTCGATGTAAATACTAATAATCCATTCGCTCAATCATTACAGTCGAAAAAAAAATATATTGTGTTACATGTTGTAATCAATACTAGTTTTTTTAGATCAACAACATTCATTTTGTGTTTTGATGCGAAACCAGATTTTTTAAGACGTTTGTATCCGGTTTTACGACCGAAACACATTTGGTACTTTATAAAAATAAAACATCGGATTTAGTGCACCGAAAATTTTTTATACACGCATAATCCTCGTCCCATTTTGTTATGAATAAAAATCGAGATAAAAACAAATGTTAAGGATTCAAAAATTCATTCTGTATGGTTGTTGTGTAGTAAATGATAAAAAGGAATTTCAAAAACTTGACAGTTTAAACACAGGGTTAATCCCTTTAGATTTATTTAATTTTTTTCTTTGCGAACAGATTTACATATAGTAGGTTTAATTTATCTCGGGAGTTCTGTTTCACCTTTCTTTTGAATCCGTTTTACTGCTACTAATCTTAGAGTTTATCTCTTCATTGGAGATTTTTTTATAGAAATTTCTGCATCGGTCGTCAGTAAACGTATTAAATAACACGTGTCATTTCTATTTTATTTTTACACTTGCGAATGGAAGAGTTTGAAATATATGTATCAACTTCGAAAACTTCAAAGTGCAGAACATGGCGAACAAGTTTATCGGAGAAAGAAAAAAAAATAAATAGTAGGGTACAAGAGAAGACAGTTTTAGAAATCCAATTGCTATAAAAGTAAATACGTGTTCTTCTAATCCGTCTCGACATAGAATGGAATCTTTAAAATGTATTTATTTCAAAAGTGAAAAGTTTGAACTCTTTAAATAAAATAGCGGGATGTACTTCGTCTAGACGTACACGAAACTGGCATAGATAAACTTGGGATATAAATTCTCCGTAAATATTCCAAATACTCATCGCTACGAAATTTCCGACATCATACGCTAAAAAAATGTAACTGCATGCAGTAAGTCGTAACATCGATTAAATGCATCGCATCAGTTTTAATTACTGTGAATTTTGAGTGAATCGATAACTTCAGTGAATATTATTATTCCGTTGTAAGGTTAAAGAACGTCAATAAAATCGTCACCCCCACTTTGAGCAAATTGAAAATAAGAACTGAAAATTTGTTATTAATTAAGCATTAATTTGTACCCACAAGCATTTTTCCATAATGTCAAAATTTTGTTTAACTGATTACGCCACTTTCCCACAAAAAAAAAGAAAGAAAAAATAAAATCGACTAATTTATACCCACAAGCATTTTAGCTAATTTCAATATTTTGTTTAAAAGTTTAAAAAATTTGCAAATGAAATAATCGAATTTAGAACATTTTTTCATAATGTCAATATTTAGTTTAAATTCAAATTAGTAAATTTATCTACAAAAGTCGTTAAATAGAAAAATTTATTTCAAAAAATATAGCAATGCTATTATTGAAAAGAATTTTTTTTGTATTTTATTTTGTCATAATGATGAAATAGCGGAAATAGTTATATTTTGTTAGCAGTGATATTTATACATAGCGTAGAAAAATTTTAATTCTATTCGTTAAAATTTATTCGTTCTTTAAAGATTCAGCAAATCACTGGTTCTTACAAACATGAATTTTAGAAATGAAACGAAGAAAATAAGTTTTTTTTACGAAAAATTTATGGTTCGAAGTTCAATAGACTTCGTTTCTAACATTGGAATTTATTGATTATGAAAAATGTTTGTGGATACCAATTAGTTCACAATTTGATAAACTTTATTTTTGATTTTCAAATTTGTAAGTAAAAAATTAATTAAGAACAAAATATTAACAAGAGGGAAACAATGATGGTCGGTTGGTTTATTTCCTCCTCGATTAGCAGAACGATTGAAAATTTAAACCTTCTTTATAGGAGGGGCAAATCAAACACACATTTACGGTGTAATTCTGGCGACGTTTCGTGCTGCGAGGGTGAGCACTTCCTAAGGTCAATTTTAAAGGTTCGTGTGTCTAACCGAGATCAGGTTCGCCGTTTTTTTAAAATTTATTTAGAGTTCTAGTAACATACCATGTCGTTATAAAAGTTATTTACTACACATATACAACTATAATTTTTTTAGTACCACCGTTAAAAATATTACATGAATAACTTGTACGTATAACGTCGTCTTCTTTCCTTATTTGATCAGTGTACTCTGACTTAATTGTTCGTGAAGTTGGTATTCATCTAAAAAGCTTAATTAGGTGTACCTCAAGGATATATTTTGGGGCCTGAACTCTTTGTATTATCTACTAATAACCTTCTTCTATCAATGCTATTATGTTCGATGACGATTTTAAATTTGATCTTAAGATTCACTGTCTACAATGGTGTCTACTTCAAATAAACTTTTTGAACTTAGACAAATGTTCAGTAATTTCTTTTCGAAAAAACAGAACCAAGTGTAGTGTAAATTAATCACCTTCTATACAATATTCAAGATTTTAGCCAGGGATTACTAATGACCCTGAACAGCTTTTGGAAGGTGCGAATGTTTCGAAATAAAACCCAGGTAACTGGTTTAAAACGTTTCGCACCCTAAAGTCTAATTACTGGAAATACAGAGAAATATTCAGTGTACCTTATTATTATTTTTTGTGGAGGTTCTTTTAATCAAGTTGGCACCTCCACTTTACGGAAATTAAAAATAAAAACGATGAAAACTTGTAATTAATTAAGTATTAATTTGTACCCAAACAATATGGCTTAATACCGCCTCTTAAAATAGGAGTGGTATCTTAAGAATAAATTTCAGTTGTAATAAAAAATTTGACCAATTTTAATATTGAATAATTTGTAACCGTTAGCATTTTTCCATAATTTTGTATATGCAGTACTGATTTCGTCAAAATAGTGTTTAAAATTAAAAATAAAGTAGACGAACTTATTTATCAAATGTGGAACTAATTTATACCCACGTCAATATCTTCTTTATTATTCATTAATTTAGTTAACTATGCCACTGCATAGTTTAAAACGTTGGCAAATTAAAACATTAATTCAATTTGGAACCATTTTTTCATAATGTCAATATTTAGTTTAAATTTAAATTTGTAAAATTAAAATCTGGCAATAAAATTTAAACCTATCAACAATTTTGTCATAAAAACAAAAATCATTATTTAGGATAGTTCGTCACAAAAAGTCATATTTTGTTAGCACTGATTTATACATAGTGTAAAAAAATTTAAATTCTATCCGTTAAAATTTTTCATTCTGTTAAGATTCAGCAAATCTAAATGTCACCAGTTTAGAAATCATAAATTTTACTAACGAAATGACGAAAATTATTTAATCATTACGAAAAATATATGGTAGATTTAAAAATCGATCGACTACCTTTCAAACATTGGAATTTTTATTGATTACGGAAAATGTTTGTGGGTAAAAATTGGTCCCAAATTTGATAAACTTAATTTTGATTCACAAATTTCTACTGAAAGCGTTATATCACGTAATGTAACTAAAAAATTAATTATGAACAAAATATTAACAAGAGAAAAAAAAATGCTTTTGAGTACAAATTAGTTATATTTCGCAATTAAATCACAATTTATTATTTTGTTCTCTAGTTTTTTTTTTTAAGAATTTGTTAAAGTACGATCTTATTTTTGTTTATACAGTTTTTCATTTTCAATTTGTTAATTGTATTGGTATTCATTAATTTTGCTAACATTTTGTCTTAGTTAAACAACGTATAACTCTAGTCCAACAAGGATTTATAAAAAGTCAATCCACTATTTCTAATCTCCTCGTTTTAAACACCATCTAAAAGGCTTAACGACCTCCTTCTAGATGTTGATATAGAATGTTGATATAGAGCTGCTGTACAGAACTAATTCTATTAGGGATATCGGAGTCAATTTCAATTTCTGAACCAGATTTTACTCACATATTATAAATTTTAGAGCACTTAAGACATAGAAGTTGTCATGGATTTTGTAGTAAACCGAGGAATTTTAAACACACAGCACTCTTAGAAAAACTTTATTTCGTTGCAGACCGAAAAATTTCAGTGTGAATTATGGTTGCCATTCAGGATCATTTGTGGCAATGTATAAATAGGAACGACCAAGCAATAAATGACAACTAGGCTAAAAGAATATACAACAAACTGTAGTCTGGGACACACCGGAAAGTGTACTCTTCGAAAGCTCCAATTTACAAGCAACGGCCAACGGTTATCATAACAGATTGGTTAGGGAGGCCATCGAAATTCATAAACTTCAACAGAAAGGAAGACACTCTGAGGCTTAACCAGATCTTTTAAAGCAGTATAAATACAACCTGCGAAACCTCATCAGTCCATACCCAAAGACCTCTAAAGAAGCTGACCGCTCGCGTTAGCGAAACGTTGGGAAAAATTCCAATCAACGACGGCATTAGACCCAAATCTACATCACACTAGTTTCAGAAACAGGCCACGAAAGCTTACTAAACAAATTTATCATTTTTTTAGTTCCTACATTAAACAGTTGGCACCGGACTAATGTTCTAATCAAATCACCGATATCCATGTTGTGTAAAGCGGTCAACGAAATAACTGGTTCGGTTGATATCACTAAAAAACGATGCCGTAATTAGCTAAATTAATTATTGATAAACAAAATAATGAAATCAGCGAAAAATGCTTATGGGTGCAAATTTGTTTCAAATCCGATAAATAACATCGTCCACTTTATTTTTGATTTACATCGAAAAAATGCTTTCCAGATGCGGTAGATAACATTTTTTACGAAATTGCTTTTGGGTACAAATTAGTTTCAAATCCAATACATAATAAAAAATTATACGACGGACAAATTAGTTTCAAATTCAAACTATTTAAAAAGCAATTTATTAATTTCTTGTCATTTGTTTATTTAAATAGTCGAAATACTTTTGAACTTAATTAATACCGGTGGTGATATATGGACCCAGCCCCCCACAACTTTCGCCAAACTGTTTGGGTATAAATCTAATTTTTGAAAACAAATTTTATCGATTTTGTTTTCAAATTGAAGAAAGTTGGGTACCAGCTTTATTGACGTAATTAATGTATTTATGCGTTACTTACATTATATACACATCCGGAGAGTTAATTCGAAATATGTTGTGACATAATGATAAATTATGAGTATTAATTTGTAATAAACAACAATTTGTTTTCACAATCAACTTAAGCTGAATTCATTTGAATTTATTACAAGAATGTAAATTTCAAATGCGCGGCGACTACATTTGTTTAAAATTTAGAATTTGTTTGTATATGAAAACAATTCCAAAGATTTGAAAATTTAAATGAGTCGAATTTTCTTGCTTACAAATTAAATCGTTTCGCAAATTTTGATTTGTTCTAATTAAATATCCTATTATTAAAGAGAAAATAAAATTCAAATAAATTTAAAAATCCAAATTTACTTGATATACTATGCCCTTGTTAAACGTGGCATCACTGTATCGTTCCTGAGGTTTCGACCAATGGGAATTCAGCCGCATCACGACACATGCGCATGAAGCGTACAATGGATGCCATATTTAACGATTTAAAATTAAAATGCTTGCGTATCAAATAAATTCAACATTTAAAAACTGTATTATGAATTAGTTTTCTTCTTTAACCGTTTAAAATAAATCAAAACAAAAAATCCTATCACGTACAAGTATTTATATCTGAATTCAAATTAATGTTAGTGGTCCTTTCATTACTCAAAACTTTTAATTATTTTAATTTCTTAAGTCATTCCCAAATTAGCAAACTAAATATGAAAAAGGACGCGATCATGTGGTCAACTTTTATCTAAATACAAAAAAAAAGTTTCACGCTCTAAGCATTAACTCAGTTTGCAGCGAGCGCAAAATAACGTGAAGTGTAAAAAACAGCGCGTACTTAAAAAATGCTGTTTACCTACTCTTTAAAAGTCAACCAACATTCCTTTATGTATCTACTGTAAATAAAACGGATGTTTTTTTATTAGTATCTACACCTAGGAATTTTTATTACACATAAAGTAACTTAACGTAGTTGCTTCGTTAAAAGCAGGAAGATAAATAAAGGTAGGACAAAACCTGTTAAATTTTCTCATAGTGTATCAATGTTTTCTCTTTCAAATACTCATACGATTGATAACTTATCGTCTAAGTCAATATCGGCAAAGTTCTGTCCATAAAAGTGTCTCGAAGTCTTAATTAGTTTTATTTAAAAGGCGCTGACACATTCATAACGAGCATTCCCGTGACGCTGATATGATTTAAAAACCACCCGTGGATTAAGTAAAAAGTTTGTTGTATGGGGGAGAATTGTTTTTTTCCTCGAATTAGCGACAACAAAAATTTTAATATTAAAATTTTACGTATGCATAAAGTTCAATTGAATTATACATTAGAAAGGTTGGTTTTCCACCCTTAAGGGAATGGAGAAAAGTGAAAACCTTAGTTTGATGCCATCGAGAATGTATAACAACATAACCCCAAAATAACAACAGCTTTGATGTTTCAATTTCATTCCGAGTTCAGATTATACTCAGTTTAATGTTTTATAATATAATTACACGCGCCAACGTAACACCCTTAAATTTTTCTAACAAATAAATAATTCGATATAGTATAGTTTTGTCATTAGGGGAGTTATAAGAAAAAAAAAGAACAAAATCGGATGTTATCCCAGTCATTATTTTTTTATAGCAAAACGTAAAAATCGACATTTACGAGAGGTAGAATAATTTTCTTTTCCTTTGATTTACTGCAGAATCAACTTTTTTATCAATCATCCGAAAATGTATCTGCGAAAAAAAATGCAAAATCTCGAAAATCTGTATGGATTCAATATGGAAAAAGGAGTTAAATTTAACACGGTTTATGGAACAAAATTGTGTTAAAACAATAATAACAAAAATTAACATAGAACTTTTGTTCAATTGTGACAATAATATTCATTACGCTATACTGTGCTATAAAAAAGCTAAAATATGTTGCATTGTTCATTATAAAAAATTGTGATAACTGTAACTTTAGTACCAACGCCCTGACCTCATATCGTTAATAAGATTAATACATAGAACTCAGCGGAATAAAACCGTTAACTATACCGTCTGTATCACTGAAACAAAACGGAAAATATCAAGATACTCACAAAAAAATTAATTCGAACATGTGTATGTTGGCAAAATAATAGGTGGCGGTCAAGAAATAAAAAGTCACATTCACATATTCATAACCTAGTTGAGATGTAGTATTTTGGGACTCTTGAAAAACTATCCTGACGATTTTCCTCAAGATTTTCATACATTTTAACTCAACTCCCTGGTAAAATCCGACAAGGAGTTCAACAGGTAACCATGATAAAAACAAATGAATTATCATTAGGTATTGATACCTCGTGAAAATAGATAATTATAGACAAATGAATGCAAAATTTGAATGTTGCAATTGCCGACGTTTCGCCCTTATGTAAAGTGTTTTCAAGCTCTTGATCAAAATGAGTTGAGAGTCGATTGAGCATCGAAACGCCCCCAGATCAGGGGGAGGGGGAGAAAATGTTAGAATTGCAACTATTGTGTTCTTTCTACCAAAAAGAGGTGTAGACCAAATTCTAACCAATAATTCGTTACTTTTTCTAATAATAATTAGTTACATTTTGCATTAAACTTATTTGAATTAAAAAATATTAGAAACAAACTCTTTTGTATAAGCCTGCTTAAAAGTAATAATTTTGGTTTTATTCAATAATTATTGCATCTCAAAGTGAGTAATTACACCATCACGGACTATAAAAATAACAAAGATTGTATTACATTAATCTCTTAATTGATGCAATAATTTTCTATCAAAACGAATAATTTGTAGAAATCTGTAGTGTGTAAGATGGCAGCCGTGAACTTTTCAACATTGCGAAAAAAGCTAAGCGCTATATACCAAATTCTTGCCAACCGAATAAAACAGTAGTCAGTGATAATTGCAGAATTACGAACGGCACCTACATACATGTGTTACGCCTTATTCGAGACTCATCAGTGTAAAGTAGCTCGAACGCAAGTCTACAAAAATCACTGGAATGATGAATCTGATTAGATGGCAACTAACCATGAGGTGACGACACCGCCTATCATTTGCTTAATAATTATCTACTTCTGCAGGTTGTTATTGGTGAAAATAAAATTTTTCCTGTAAGCCTGCCGACAAGAAATCAATGATCGAAGGCTGCGTAAATAGAAGGATGTCTAAATGATACAAACCATAGATAAAGGTGGTTTCTTTAATTCTAATTTTGTTAACAAAACACGAGCAAAGATAAAACAACAAAACAAAATGGAGACGGCTGAGATGAAAGTTGTAAGTAGGTATAATATTGCGAGACAGACAGGTATGGTTGATGATGTATGAAAACGGATAAAGATTAGGAAAAGGAATGGAACAGTAAGTGAGACCGCCTCTTAGATAGAGGGATAAACAGAGACATGTTCCTAGTCATAGAAAGAAGAAAAGAAGATATTTAATTAAATAAATACTTTAAAAAATACAGACGGTTGAATATTAATTTGATCTTAACATAGCAAAATCTGTAATTAAAAGATTGGCTATAAAAATCATGTTTAAGGATCGGGATGTCTTCGTCAGTGGAATAACTGAGGAAAACCTAATTAAAGCAACTTTGTTGACAGATGTGTAAACAGTTACATAAGTCGATTCTTCGCAAAAAATAACAATCTCGAATTGCATGTTGTAAATTTGCAAGAGATTATACAATAGCAAACAAACACCGAGAATCACTGACAGCTGTTTTGTCCTTTTGAGACTCTTCAGGAGTGAGACAACTCTAGTGTAAATTCACTATTTTTGCCAAAGCCTAGCTGGTTATAATAATCGAAGAATCTACTTAAGTAGGTTTCGTCCTTTTCGGACTCTTCAGGAGTGAAAGAACTCAAGTGTAAGTTCACTATTGTACAAATGGGCGCTGTCGACTATGTTTCCTACATGAGGGCACATCAATATACGGCTAATAAGTGTTGCAACATCTAGTGTCGTCTCGTGGTATCGTAACATGAGTGGCACGATAACACGAGACGACATTAGATGTCGCAACATTTATTGATCTAATACGTCTAGTTTGTAAACGTGATTTTTACCTGGTGAAATCAAAATGGAATTTTTTTTTATAAGGCTGTTTTGACGAAAATGATTGGTTACACAAGAGAAGCATAGAAATGAGAACAACATTTAAACAGAATGGATGCAGATCAGGAAGGATGAGAGAGAATGGAAGTCTCCATTGTGAATAAACTTCCAAGCCTGTCATCGAAAGATGGATAGGGAGCTGGTATCCGCGTCAGTCTTGTATTTTGTAAGTTCTAAATATTTTTTCTCTTTAAAAAAAAATTTTCGTATTTGGTGGCATAAATACAACAATTATGTATGTTAAGAATCCTCGCTATAGCAAAGTGCTCCAAGAAGACCTTGTAAACCGCTATCAGTGCATAAATAGTATATAGTAGCAACAGTACTAGAATTGTACATTCACCAAGCATCAATAAACAAACGTTCGTGTATCAAGCGTCTTCCGACATTAAACCAGCCTGAATAACCAAAATCAATTGCCACTGTTTCCTTCAAAATTTCTCAACACAATTAATTCGTTTTATGTCCAGTTTCTCCACTACATCTTAAAGCGGCCTTATGTTAAGTAGGTCTTAAAAATAAGACGGTCTTATTGCAAACTTCAGTTGCACCACAACTTCTTAAAATGTTCTTAAGTTAAGATCTTGCTAGCATTGGCAACGCTGTAAAAGCCACGTACAAGCCGGAGCATAGATTGTATTTGACTCATGTTGACTCGACAAGCGACACAATTGAAGCCAATGGCCGCTAATTTCGTTACTGGTTTCAGTTGAGTAGGAAGCACTGGATCCGCCACCAGTTGCATATGTATGGGCCTTTATCTTTCGCAGCACTCTTGCGGGCATCCTGCTTCATGTTTGTCCATGTTTTTTCAGGCTCTCTAAATTTCTATGCACAAGAAGCGCCTTGCTGTTAATTGCAGCTTCTACAAGCAGCCAATGCTTCTCTTTTTAGTTGATTGGAGACAGCATTGGTTTTCTTGTTTTCCAATACATGTTTGTGAACTTCTATAAGCTCACTCAAAAGTTTCTTTTCTTCCGGCGTATAATTCACTCGTTTTTCTATTGTCTTCGGCTTTCGGCATTATTATTTTTAAAACGTAAAATAAACACAGAAACAATAATTTTATACTAACAGAAACGAAAGCGATCTGAGCTAGACACACCCTAGCGTTCAAAGCATTTGAGGTTAGGTTCAGCGTCTTAAGCAGCCAATATCCGACACTTAAAATGTAAGGTCGCCTTAAGGCGGTAAGTTCAAATTTGGTGTGGTGCAATACTTTAAGTCGAGCTTTAAGATGTAAGACTAACTTAAGACTTAAGACTCGCCTAAGATGTAGTGGAGAAACTGGACATTAATTACTTCGAAAACTTGATTGTATCTTCAAACGACTTTAAAAGTATTCTTCTTTAATTTGGACACTCCTCTATAAAATATTTCAGCGATTAGAAATATAGGTTAATTTTTTTTTTAGTTCCAGAACCAAGTTACAATATTTTCTTTTGGTTGACCACTTGACCTCGGTGGGATAAGTTACAATAATATAAACTTTACAATACTTTCCAAATTGCACACAATCTGCATTGTTAATAGATTCATCAAACTACAAAGTTTGTCGGCCCGATTCTCAAGTTGGAGCGAATTGCAGTGATTGATGATGATGATCATGCTAATTACTAATCAGTTGGATTATGATAACAGCCTAGCTATCCAAAGTATGTTTTTTGTGCAGTTTTTCTTTCTCTGATTGAAGCAAACGAAAAGCAATTTCTCAATTTTTTTTACTTAAAAAAAAAACGATGATTAACATTATTTTAGTCGAGAATTATTATAGTATTTTTTTATTTAACAATGTATTAGTGAAAATGAAATAGTTTCTACAAGCCTGGTTTATAAGCAGGCTTATAGAAAATATTTCATTCCCACGAATAACAGCTTAGGGCTATTTTCTAAATGGTTAACTGATTTTCGTTTTTCCTTTGATAAATTAATACAGTCTATCTTTAATTGTACAAGAACAAAACATGTACACTCTTCTAAACACCGAAAGTGACACTTCCTTTAATTAACTTACGTGTAAAATGTCAATGTGATGTAATGTACATTATTTGATACACGTTTACAAAGTTACCTGCCCGAATCCAATAATGTTTTCTTGTTATTTTCAAATTATAGTAGTTGTAATTAAAAATCAATATCGTGAGACGATATTACGCAACGAACTCAAACCAAAAGAGAAAATTGGTAAAAATTGCGCTTTTTGGAGACCTACTAAATTCAAATTAATTTCGTCTAGTATCAGTAACACAACACAACTTTGGATGAAAAAGAAACTCGCTAATCAAAATAAATTATTATTTCACCCTTATCAAAGATTACTGCCAGTTTCTCATGTAACGATCGTTTTCCTTAAACTTTACGAATTGTTTCGAACCTAATTTCATTTATGTGCTAGTGCACACAAAGGTTTATCCATAATTAATGTAATCCTTAATTATATTCGAACCTAATTAGAGCATACGTAATATTTTTTGTCCGGGATTTAATTTTTTTCTGGACGAATTTCGAGCTGGTGGAAATTCTTCATTGAAAGGACTTTGGACCCTTACGCACCATCAATCAATCACCGTTTTTATATTGTCGAAAATTAGGACACTTTGAGTATGAGCGTAAGCGATGAAAAACCATCTAATTGAAAGTCTTTCGATATTGCTAAAAAGATATTCGATACTCGTCGTCAGGTTGTTAACACCGAAGAATGGTGACCGCAACGATATATAACATCAAATTTAGCCGCGTATTACAAATAACATAGACATGAAAGGCTGCAACCTCAAAATTCAGGGCGCAAGAAAAAAAATACGAGAACACGAGAGTAACTTGTTGATGCCTAATTTTGTCCCGGTTTGATTACCACGATATTCTTTATACGGCATGTAATACATTGCACCCCAAGAACTTTAGAAGCCCTTACTTGCTTTAACACACCCTATCATAAACACCACCCCTTTTTCGAGGGAACTTCTTTCGCTTTATTACACAATCAACTCGAGTGTACTGAAAAGATGCATTTCAACTTGCCTTTGATTAAATTATGAAAACTTAATGCGTGCTTATGGTTCGGCGGAGCCGTAATTGAAACGTAAATATTTTTAAGCAATTTTGAGCCACGTGGGTTTTGTTCGGAACGGTTTAATGAATTTCGAGACAAAATTTCCTTTTATGTCGAATTTATTCGACCTTTAATAAAATTTTTAGGGAACTTTTCTTTAATTGTAATCATCAAAGTTAGCAACGCAACTATAGTTCTCGATAGTTCTGATTGAGTTCTGGCTTCCTTTTGAAGAGCATAAGATGGTATAAGGGTCATTTTATAATATGAAAAGAGTTCCGTTGATTAAAAGCATCTGAATTGCAATTAAAACATGGATTACTACGTTCATACCGTACTTCAATGTTAAATATTTCTGAGTAGCTTAGAGTTCAGAGTATCATTCATTTTATGAATATGATTTTGCAAGATTGTTCTCGTTCATTATAAATCGTTATAGTTAGTGACTTTCGAAAACCCTCCTCAGAACTTCACATCGAACTTCAATGTTGAGTAGTTCTGAAAAATCTTAAAACTTTATTAATATGACCTAAATGGTTTTATCAGGTTGCTTTGATCTTTATTATAGATCTATTGGTAGACCTCCAAGAACTCTCCTCAAAACTTATAGGATCTCTTTGAATATCATCTGGGTTCCTAATAGATAAAATTTTTCACTTTACGAATATGACCTAAACGGTTTTGTTAGATTGCTCTTGATCATTATAATTTCTTATAAATCTATTGATAGATCTTCGAAGACCTCTCCTCAGAACTTCACACCAAACTTCAATGTTAAATAGTTCTGAGTAGCTCATAGAATGTATCTTGAATAGTATCCGAGTTCCTGATAAATATTCACTTTATGAATATAACTAGATTACAATTTAATCATTGTTGGTGTAATAAATGGTTCCAAATGAGCAACATAATCATGTATAGTGTTGAAGAAAACGCGTGCAGTATTGGTCTGGAATAAGTAAATTGTTTCCAACAAAATATCACAACATCTACTTTCTTCTAAGGATCAAAATTAGACTTCTTCATTTAATTGTCAACATTTGCTCACACTATGTGATAGATGAATAGTTTCTCCAGATTTTCAACCAGACTATTTTAATTTCCAATTTATCATTACCTCTTAACGTTTTGAAGTTGTGTGAACCCCAAGCTATAATGTTAGTTCTCTCCATTATTAGTTTACCTTTAAAAAAATACTTTAAAATCAGAATCAACTCTGGCTAACACTGAATTTTGAATTGTTTATTACACAACTTTCGGAAACACTCCGAGTTAAAGTGGATTATTCATTAGTCAACTGGATGTAACAACGTTTCCGTTCTTATGCATCATTTTGTGGGTTGCTGTGAGCAAAGATTATCTAAGGATAAACTCCAAAAACTGTAATAGAGCTTTTAAGAAAAAATCGCAACGGCGATAAAACTTCTCCCCGTCCTTCAAAGCCGAATATCTAATTTGTTTGGTCACTTTCGGCAATAATTTTTTCCTCTTCAGATCAGTCATCAGAACTCTTGAGAGCTACTTTACTTACAATTTCGCCCGCCGGACGTTCAACGTCGTCAATTTCGACCACCATAATTTCCTTTAGAAATCTTAGAATACTAACACTATAAGAACTCAAAAAAAAAGTTCTGAAGAGATCTGAGAACAGTTTGAAAGTCTACTAGAGTGTATAAGAAATTATAGTCGGCAAAAACTTCAGATCCTTTTTAACTTTAAACATCAGTCATTTTACATAAAGAGCAAAATTTTTCTAGAGAACTGTATACAAAATTTTGCCAGTAACCGTTTAGTACTCTTACGATACGTTCCAACTCTTGAGATCTCTAGATCAATTGTTATCAGAATTCTTGAAAACTGCAAACAAAATTCTCCTGTCAGTTGAATAAAATCTAAAGAGTTAGTCAGATCGGTTTTAATCATTATAATTTCTCTTAGAACTCCTAGGATACTTTGCTAAGTTATCGTCAGAACTCTTGAGAACCCTGACATAAAATTTCGCGCGCCGGACATTTAACGTATGTAATCTCTAATGTATTTTAAATTTGGTCTACTACCCCTTGACGGAAGTCAAATAGAAATTACTATGTGAGGATCAGAATCAGAATGAGTTGAAAGCCGTCAGGAGTTTTTTTCATCGGAATGATGAAGTCATTGAAAAATTCTAATAAAACTATTAGTAGAGTTCTCACAGTCAGCTATTAAGAAATTCGTTCGCCCGGATTTGCAAACCAAACGGTTTTCCGAGCAGTTCACTTTCGATTAATTGTAATTACTTTTAGAACCATTAAAACACTCATCAAAATGCCATCAGAAGCTTGAGAACTTTAAGAACAGTTTTCGTTCTCAACTTATAATTTACCCGGACCTTCAAAATCGAATAGTAACGTTTAGGACTCTTAGAATAAATTCCAAAGTTGTCATCAGAACTCTTGAAAACTCTACAAAAATTCAGTCAAAATAGTAAATTTCCCTTGCCACAACCTCAAAATCGGATAGTTCAATTTTCCGAATAGCCCATAGTAATTGCTTTTAGAACTATTAGAACACTCTTGAAACTGTTATTAAAACAATTTTCGGACCTCAAAAATCGAATAATATCTAAAAGTTTAAGACTCTTAGACCAAGTTATCATCAGAACTCTAAAAAGCAAGTTTCACACGTCAAAACCTCAAGATCAAATAAAATCTATGAGGTTTTCCGAATAGCTTACAACTATAGATTCTATAGAGCTAAGATAATTTCCTAAACTGTCATCACAACTGTTGAGGACTATCTCGCCTTTTAACGTTTGAATTTCCAAAGTTCGGAGCTCTTTAAGAACATTAAACAAAAATTTTGTTCAGGACTTAAAACGGAATCTGCAAACTAAACAGCTTGCCGGATCACTTTAGAGTTCTCAGAATACTCTTCGAAACTGCTATCAGAACTCTTGAAAACTATCAACAAAACTGCGCCACCAGACGTTCAACATCGAATATAATCAAAACGTCTGTCAAATCGCTTTCGTTCATCACATTTTATTTTGAATTCTCTCTAAAATTGTCATAAGAACCCTTTAGAAACCTAAAAAAAAATTCCCTCTCCAAACCTTTTCTAAAAGAATAAAGTTCTGAAGAGTTTTGAGGACAGTTTTGAAACCAAGAGTTGAACATAAGAAATGTAATAATCGAAAGCAATTTTAATCTATTCTGAAGGTAGGCGGTCTCGCCAGTACTTCAAATTTAGTAGACTTTCCAAAACTGTCATCAAAAATAGTAAGAACTTTCAAAAAAATTCTTTAAAGATTTAAAACCTCACTCAAAGTTCAATAGAATAATATCTATTTTAAACGAAATTATAAGGTCTGGGTGATAGTTATTTACACTACGTAGAGGGAAGTTGAAGTTTTCTTTCACGTGAATTGCGTGTTCGTCCACAAAACGAAGCTGAGGCATTCTAAGTGGTGTATTTGAAGTTATTACTTTAAAATAATAAATTAATCAATTAAATCGTTTTTGATGGATCGCTTAGCATCGTTTCCATAATGATAAAAAAAAACAAAAACACCCAAACAAAAGCGTAAGTAACGTTGGATAGCAGTCACCTTCTAAGTACGTATCGAACAAAATTATTTTTTGACTTTTTGTGATAGCTTGGGAAAGTCTGCTAAGAATTCTGTAAAAAATTATAAATGTCGAATGCGATCCGCAAAAACGTTTCCATCTTACTTCTATTTTGAAGTTCAGGCAAGTGAAATTTTAAATCCCGAGTGAAAATTTTTTCAATAGTGAAGATTATTTTAAGAGTTCTAAATTAAATTATGATTACAGATCAATATCCTCGTAAATATTCCTTGATTCCACTGTCCTAGTTTGAATTAGCCGACGTTTCTCCTGAACCGTTGCGAGCTTTTTCAAGGTCTTATTGTTTTCTCGTAACAGAAAGTCTACAACTCATTGAAATATATCAAATTAAAAGAAATTTTTTATCTTCCGGAATTGTGTAGTTAGTCTACAGACAACATATGACCTAGAATATTCGAGTGTAAAGTTAGCACCCTCCTTTTAATTGTTCTTTGGATGCTTTTAAACGGGGTTTTTATGAATATAAAGAGAAAGGAAAACACAACCATAATCAAAACTATCGAGAAGATCACATGGGTGAAAAATTTTACAAATGTGTATTATTTGTGCCATCAAAACTATAAACCCAAGATTTACCTGATATCTAGTTTCACAATCGAACGATAACTCACCTGAAACAAAAAAAAAATATTAGTCTACATCATAAACATATAATAATGCAAATCTTTAACATTTCTCACAACTCAACTGTTCACTGAAAAAAATAGTTTTACTACATAGTTGAGTAAATTCACTTTTACTAAAATTTAGTAAATATAAACTGAAGTTTAGTTGAGTAAGCTAATGCTATGTAGTAAGAGATACATTTTCTTTATTAGTAAAACCGTTTTCGGTTAATAACAGCTAATGTTTTAGTTATGGTTTATCGAACTGAAATTTTAACTAACTGTTTGGTCGCATTATCCTAAAGAATTCAGAAAATGGGCCATTAAAACGTAAACAAGGTTTAGCTATTATCGAGCTTTTCTTACAAAATAAATTCTTAAACATTAATCATATAATTGGTTAAAAACTCAAAACAGCAAACGTACTTCTACACAATCAAATTTTATATTTTACTGTTACGTAGTCATCTTCTTTGATTTTCTTACTTAATTAATAATAGTTGTAAACCAAAAGTATAAAGTAATCACTGCAAAAAGTTTTAGAAAACATATTCTGCCGGTGTGCAAAAATTGCTGATAAGGTACATATACGAATAAAATGAGTGTGGGAACTACTCATGGTTTCTTCTCGCACAACTTTTTATCAATTAAAACGAACATAAAAAAACTGTTAACCATTTCGAAAATTTTACTGGACTGTTTAGTTATAAGCTTCTGTACACTTTAGTAGTTTTTTCTAAATGAAACTGCAATTATGCACTTATTTCAGTTATAGTTCAATTGAGAATGAATGCTTACACCATTCATACCACTTATTCTTTGACTGTAACTAAGCAAAAAGCATTTTCAAAATCCAGTTTCTGATATTTGTGTTACAAAATTGACTATCTACTTACTAATTCGGGCTTTTATTGTGAGTAAATTGTGTGGTGTTTCGTGTTTCGGCATTATGGCGGATGTATCTGTAGAAGATCATCTTACTTCATGGGGACTGGAAATGTATATCAACAAGTTTAAAGGTAAGCATTTTTTAAATATATTTATAACGGTTTAAATTTTAATTTGTTGAACGCGTCGAAAATAATTTCATGAAGATTAATTTCAAATAAATTTCATGTAAAAACATTTACTAGCAGCATTTATTTTATATGCTAACAGTTTGGTATTTTTGTACCAAATCACTTTTGCACTTTTATAAATCGATTTAAAAATGAACTCTATGTGTTGTAGAACAAGCTATAACACTAGATGTGTTGCTGTTGTTATCACAAGATGACATAAAAGATTTGATCCCGACCATCGGACATCGTGTTCTATTGAACGCTCAACTAAGTGCCCTTAAAAAGTAATAAACAGTCCTACTGCAACAAATCTGTCAAATGTAAGTTTATTTTATTTTATCTAAGATTTTTTCATTAACGGCATAATAAAATAGAATTAGAAATCAATTTTCTTCCCACTTGCACTAATAGCATTTGCCGTTTTTTCAAGTTTCCTTTAGTTAAAAATAGTTAAAAGCAAAAACATTATAAACTGGCCTGAACATTTTTACGAAAATAAATTCAATGATTTAGATAATCAAATCGGTTTTGGGAGTATTTAAAAACGATGTTGAATAGCAAATAAATTTCAAAAGTACAGGGTGGTCCACTTTTTAGTAGCAGGATTTTAATAGTCGATAGAAGGTGAAAATTTCATATAAACATGGTACCGCAAAGGATTCATTTTTAAGATATAGGGTGTTGAAGTTGTCGAAAAAAATCATATATTTTTTTACAGTATCTCAACCAGCTGAGATAATTAAACCAAATTTGGTATACGCTTTTATCTTATAAGTTTCTACAATCTGTGATAATATCAAGACCCAGCAGTAACCAGTGGCGGAGATGTACGGTTTGATCCGAACAAAGCTAAAAAAATGGTACGCTTCTGCTATTCACAAAATAAAAATTATTTTAATAATAACCATTTATTTCTCAGTAAATTTTATCTTTTGACTTTTTTTCGCCGGACGCACATATTCTGCATAAAAAATAAATATTTTTGATTGTAATCTTTTCGCCAGACGCACAGTTTTTGTTTAATAAAATTGAAATGATTTTGAGGGTGTAAAAATGTCAGCGCATTGAAAACACTTTTATTTTTTATGCAGAATATGTGCGTCCGGCGAAAAAAAGTCAAAAGATAAAATTTACTGAGAAATAAATGGTTATTATTAAAATAATTTTTATTTTGTGAATAGCAGAAGCGTACCATTTTTTAGCTTTGTTCGGATCAAATCGTACATCTCCGCCACTGGTTACTGCAGCTGGGTCTTGATATTATCATAGATTGTAAAACTTATAAGATAAAAACGTATACCAAATTTGGTTTAATTATCTCAGCTGGTCGAGATACTGTAAAAAAATATATGATTTTTTTCGACAACTTCAACACCCTATATCTTAAAAATGAATCCTTTGCGCTACCATGTTTATATGAAATTTTTACCTTAAAATAAGTTTTTCTATCGACTATTAAAATCCTGCTACTAAAAAGTGGACCACCCTGTATAGTTATATTTTGTAACACTCTTATTACAGATTCAAGAAAACTCACAAATAGTGGAAACTACTAATGACATTTCTTTAACCAATATTTTAAATGATTCCTTATTGAATGTACTGCCATTGGAAGAACCTCTTACAGAAGCAGGAGATAGTACAGGAAATGTGAGTATTAAGTAAATTTGAGATATTGAGATATGTATATTGAATATTTTGATTTATTTTATTGAATTTGTTCCTTCATCATAACACATTTACACCAGGTTTTTATTCAGAGATTTATAAATTAAAATTATTTATTATACATATATTTTTATTTCTTTTGATTATTAGATGTCGCTTGTTTAAATTCCTCTCAAGTATTTGTTAGATAAATTTTAAATAAAATTCTGCAGAATTCCCAGCTAATGTTTATTTTTTCCTTAAATTATAGACGTTTCGCTTCTAAATTTTGAAGCTTCATCAATATATCACATTATATCCTCTTTTGTGAAATGTTTTATATTTATATATTTTATTTTGTGTAATTATTGTATAATTATAGAGGGTGTCCCACGACGTTTTGACAGCTCAATATCTCGAAAACTGTTCATATCACAAGTATGAAATTTGACAGCTATAAACTGTCAAATTTGCTGCTGACATCTACTATAAAACGACTTCCGGTTTCCTTCTCATTTCCGGTCACGTGGCATCAACTTTTTTTGAAATGGGACACTCTGTATGATATTGAATTTTTGACAGCCCTTTGAAAGACGAATTCAACAATGCTACACTTTGTGCAATAATGATAATATGAGTCATTAAATGGATGGCTGTGTAGTTTCAAAAATAATAAATAATAAAATTAATAATTTTAATAAAATACGCAACATAGGTAATTTTCCATTCACTTAGGTATTTTCAATCACCTATGTTACGTATTTTGATAAAAGTTTTTATTTTTCGTAGTATTTTTGAAACTACACAGCTATCCATTTAATGGCTCATATTATCATCATTAAACACTAGAATCATAACAAGTGTAGTATCGTTGAATTTGTCTTTCAAAGGGCTGTCAAAAAATGCAATATTATACAGGGTGTCCCATTTGAAAAAAGAGTTGAGGTCACGTGACCGGAAATGAGAAGGAAACCGGAAGTCGTTTTATAGTAGATGTGAGCAGCAAATTTGACAGTTTATAGCTGTCAAATTTCATACTTGTCATATGGACCATTTTCGAGATATTCAGCTGTCAAAACGTCGTGGGACACGCAGTATATTAATGAAGCTTCAAAATTTAGAAGCGAAATGTCTATAATTTAAGGAAAAAAATAAACATTCGCTAGGAATTTCTGCAGAATTTTATTTAGAAACGTAAACAGCCGTACAAATATTTGAAACATTTTAAGTTTTAACTGCATATGGAAAAACTACTTTTTTTCAATTTTTTTTTAGAATTTATACAACTATCTAAATTCCACAAATGAAGGAAAAGCGCTGCTGATGAATTACGAAACTAGCGGGCTTCTAGACAACTCAGCAAGACGGAAAATCTGTAATATTATTATAAATCGAGAATTACAAGGAAATCCGGACGCAAAAATTTCGAGCCAACAATTCTATCAGCTAGCCTTTGAGATTACAAAAATATTTAAAAAAGAAAGCGCTCCAGTATATTTTACGCCGTATGTTTGCTTCAGTCCAGCTCAAAAAACTGCAGCAAAGGGTAAATTATTAGATACATTCAGGCAACGGCGAAGAGAGTTTGCAAAATCTGGCTTGATAACATCGAGGAAACGTTCACGATCTACAAGCTCTTCATGTTGCAGCGAGTCTGGGTCATCACGTTTCCGTTTTTGAGAGTGGAGGAGGCCACAAATATATTACCAGAACCTTCAACGGAAGCGGACGTAGACGATTATTTATTGTGGTTAAAAATGCATGCGATCCTTGGATTACAGTCCAATCATATTGGGAGCAAACACGAAAAGCGCGATTCCAAAAATTTATAGGATCTGGAATGAGTATTGCCGATTATTTCAATGAATTTAGAGCTTTGGGTCAAACTAGCGGGTTGCATTTGGTAAGTATTATTTTATCTCTCTACGCACACATTAGAGTATCAAAAATATTTTGTTTTACATCCCTTAGCTCCAAAAGAGGGCATTTGTTGAAAGAAATCCTAACAAAGTAAAACATTAAAGCAGCAGTAGTAGTATTATTACAAGAAATCACAATAAAGGTATCAGAAATATTATTTTAACTAACCGTCAAAATTGTTATTGTCTAGGAATGCTTTATCACGATTATTCTCTCAACAAATTTGAGTCGCATAATTTTAATAATACCCATTGCCAGCTGATTTAAAGCGTCCTTTTTAGAGCAAACTACCTGAAACTACTAAATCAATAATAAAATAAATATAAAGGGTTTATACTTCTATTTATTATAAATTTGTTTATTATTTTATAGTTGCTGGATGACTTCAATCACTTACATGTGAATCACAACAACAGCCTTTTGAAAATTGGCCATTATACCGTGACAGAATAATTGCATATGCACGGAAGCGTAATGATCCGGCACTTAAAGAAATATTGACCTGCATTGACGACGACGGTTAGTATGAATTCTACATTATTTTTGACTATTTAGCGCATTATATTAATTTTTATAACTTGCTTCTATAATATTTCTGTTACGACGTTTAACTGCGTTCTATAATTAGCCTTAGCGTTAACATTCTAGAACGCTTTTTATTTTTTTTCCTGGTTAGTAGAATTGCCATGTCAAGTTTTAAATATTCTGGTAAATTTACATTAAAAATTCTAAACTTATCAGTTTTAATGACCAACTTCAACATTAACAAATATCGACATGAATGTAAATTTAAAAAATATTTGTGAAAGACTGTATGATACTCCTTCATAAGACTTTTGTCGCACTTACTTCTTTCGGGCACTCCTCGCTGCCCTCGCCGTGGCATAAACCCATACATTTCAAATAGTTACTATGTACTGCATAGTTTTCACATATTTTCAAATAAACCTTGTTTAATACAAAAATTGTAAAGTTTATCATGTACTGATTTTATATATTTAACAGATGTTAACGAGGACGCTCTGAATACGGTTGCTTTCATGTCTCTCCCTTTTCTGATGAGCACGAGTACAATTCGGAAGCCGAAGATAAAAACAATGGAGACCGTCAAAATTAGAATGCCTTCAAGGGTTTATAACTCATATAAAAACTTCGGCAGAACTGGATGCTTCAATTACACTCAGAGTGGAGAAAATGGCCAACTTAGGTTATAATGTCCAGCCATATATTATTATAATAGGCGATTCAGTTAAAGACATACACACGAGATTTATTGTTATCAATAACGTGAAACACGCATCAAGTAAAGACGTTAGGTATAATTCTACTTCTATAGTTCATGCTGTGGACGCGTGTTTCAAGGTACTATTTGCTTTAAATGCGGAGTACCCTGCTGAAAGTTCAAACGTGTGGTATTTTATTCAGAGGGGTGTGTACAAACTTTCGACCAAATATGATAGGGTGTACACCACAGTAAATTCTCTTTTGAATGACCTTGATATTACGGTGTAATAAATTAAAAACTGTTTAACATTCGTATTGGTATACTATTTATACATATTTTTTAAAAAATGCCAACCTGTTTCATTTGTTCTAAAGTAGTTATTAATGTGCAAGGATTGTTTAAACACTTTGATTATTTTCATAGTAATCACAATTTTACAGTGTACCATTGCATTGAAGATGGGTGTTTCAGATCGTTTCATTTATTAAACACATTTCGTAAACATCTCAACAACCAGCATAGAAATCAGGCATTGTTCTCTAGTTCTAAAAGTAGTAGTAGTGTTTCAGATACATCCACTAGATCAAATCAAGTTACAGAACAAGAGGAAGTCGCGGGATCGGCCTCCTCTGGTGTAGTATTAAGAAAGCCTCTAGAATCTAATTCATTGTCTATTTTTCTATCATCGTTGTACGCAAATCCGCTACTACCCAAAAATTCAGTCCAATCCATTGTTGATGGAATGAGAAATTACATGTGTCTAGACTTATCTTCAACAATTGAAAATATTTTTGATGCTATGTTGAACTCATTACAAAAAGGTGAGGATATAACATTATTCAAGAGTAAGTTTTTATCTGCAGTGCAGTCGCCATTAGATAGTTTTAAAACTGAGCATTTACGACTTAAGTATTTTCAATTAAAAGGTTCCTATATACCACCAAAGCAAATAATAGTGGGACAAAGGATGACTACGATTAAACAAAGCGGTGTAGTGACTGTAAAACCAACTGCGTGTACAGAACAATTTATTCCGCTTCGTTATACGTTGGTAAAGTATTTTTCACTTGACGTTATGGCTGAAACGTTAAATTACATACGTTTAGTATCGCTTGCATCAAAAAATGGTTTCATCGAGAACTTTATTCAGGGAGTATTTGGGTTAACCGAATGAAAAATCATGAAAATAAAATTGTTTTTCCTTTGTTTATGTTTTTGATGATTATGAAAGCGGAAATGTTCTTGGGAGTCATTCAGGCATTCATAAATTGGGGGCTGTTTATGTTTCAGTAGGATGCATTCCACCTCACAGAGCTTCTTCATTGTCTAATATTTTCCTTGCTCTGTTATTCCATTCTTCTGATAGGGTGTTATTTGGAAATGGTGTCATTTTTCAGCCACTTATTGAAGAATTTAACTTCCTGGCAGAGTGTGGCATAGAAATAGATACCGCTTATTTCAAAGGTACACTATACTTTCAACTTGCACTTATAATAGGAGATAATCTCGGTATTCACTCTATTATAGGATTTAATGAATCATTTTCATCTAATTTTCCTTGTCGAATTTGTAACATATCAAAGGAGGTATTAAAAAAACAATGTTATGAAAATGAAAGACTTTTCCGAAATTCCAATCAATACGATTTACAGTTGGCAGAAAATAATTACTCGAATACCGGTATCAAAGAGAAGTGTGTGTGGCTTGCTGTTAAAGGATTTAATTTATTTGAGAATGTTGGAGTTGATGTAATGCACGACATTCTTGAAGGTGTTGCTAAATATGTAATGTGTTTTTGATATCAAAGTATGTAACTACTCTAAATTATTTTTCAATTCAAATTTTAAATGATAAAATTTCTTGTTTTGATTACGGTCCTGACAGTAGTAGTAAACCCTGCCCTTTGAATATTGATCATATTTCTAATGAAAGTATACGGCTTTCCGCATCAGAGATGTTGACGTTGATACGTTATTTTGGTTTGCTCATTGGTGAGTTCCTGCCATGTCATGAGCAGTATTGGATTTTATATACTACGTTGAGAAAGGTGGTTGACCTAGTGATGTGTCAAAATGTTAATACCGGCACTAGTGAATCATTAAAATGTTTGGTTGGAGAACTTAATGAGTTATATTTGGCATTAACTAACCGACACCTTAAGCCAAAATTCCATTTTCTTACTCACTATTCTTCATTCATGGTTAAGCACGGACCTTTAATTAATTTTTGGGCTATGCGGTATGAAGCAAAGCATAGATTGTCAAAAATTGCTGCTCGTGCTTCATTTAATAGGCGTAATATTACATTAACGCTTGCAATTAAACATCAAATGCAGTTGAATGAGATTTTTCTAAAAGGCCACTTAAATGGTACACTAGATATTGGTCCAATCAGAAGTATTTCAATTGATAAACGTAATGATCTAATAATTGCACTGAATCTCAACCCTGATTATTGTCTAAAGCGTGTTGCATGGGTCAAAATTAAAGGGACGAAATATAAAACAGGAACAATACTTACTGAGGATATAAAAGATTTAGGCGAGATTAGTTTCATGTGTGTAAAACATATTTATGTGTACAACGAAGAAAGAGCTATTTTCGAATGTACTTTGTTTACCACATTAGAATTTAATGATCATTATCATTGTTATGAAGTAGAAATTCCTGCGAACGAAAAAACTATTTTTATTTTTCACGACTCTTTGTTATGTCATGTACCCAATCATATTACAATCACATCTAGTGGATGCAGATTTATAACACTTCGGTCTCAAGTGTGATCATGTGCAAAATTAATTTTAATCAAGTAGTAATACCTGTATAGTTTTAATATTAAGTTTTGTTATAAGTATAATATTTTGTTTACATGTCTCCTTCATAAATTCATATTGCATAGGTAGTTATAACCACAATAAGATAAAACTTTCAGATTTGTATAGTAGTATTAAGTTTAACTATTTTGTAGAATTTGTTTTTTTTGTTTAATAATAAATAAATTAAATGATTTCAGTTTTTATTCTTAACATTACTAGTACATACTATCCAAAAACGATAAATTGTTAGTGAGTATATAATGGGCCACAAATGAATACAAAGGCAAGTGAAGAGATACTTAACCTGTTGTTCCCAAGTTCACAGCATATGAAGTAAGTAAGTAAGTAGCCTTTGAAGAAGTTATTATTTATTTGTTGTTTTCGCATCTAAATTTGCATTAACATTTTAACCGACCTGAAAAAGTGGTTTAGTTTTTTTACAGATTATTTAATGATAACGTTTCGTGCAATCAAGTGGACACTTCCTCCGGGCCAATAATTTATTAAGAACAAAAATACGCAAGTTATTATTCTTAATAAATTAGTAACCTGAGGATGTCCACACTCGGTTGCATGAAACGTTGCCGTGAAATAATCACTGAGTAAATTTATTCCCCATCCGCTACTAAAATGGTTTAGTTCGAATATATAAACGATTTAGTAATTATTACATATACAGTTTAGGTAAACTATCAAAACAGTGTAGTAGTAAAGAGCTGAGTAATTCAATTAAAATATCTGCCAATTTAGCTATTTGACACTAAACAGTATGTAATAAACAGTTGAGCACTTAGTTAAATTTTCCTTACAGTTTAGATGAACACAACCAAACAATTTAGTTAAATCACCAATATACTTCTGCTATCAGTTACTAAGAAGTAACATGAAACAACCAAACAATTTAGCTATATTCTCTGTAGTTTGTGGTTATTTTATACTAAATAGTTTATAAAAAATTACTGAACGAATTAGGTAAATTATCAATGAAGTTCACCTACAATTTACTAAATAGTTTATAAAAAAATACTGAACGAATTAGCTAAATTATCAATGAAATTCACCTACAATTTACTAAATATTTTATAAAAAATTACTGAACACATTAGTTAAATTATCAATAAAGTTTAGTAATTATTTTCTAAACTTTTGTAAAAGTATATTTTGTTACTATATCTAAACTTCAGCTATTTTAACTAAATAATATTAACTCTTTTCGTTTAGCTACAGTAACTATTAGTTTAGGAGTCACCACAGCAACTAAACTGTTAAGTAATTGTACACTGAAAATTTTGTAACTAGCAACAATCCATTTTTTTCAGTGTTGTTGTATAATAGAGGATCTTCCACAAAAAAATATATAACAAGGAATGTGAGAACCGCCTTAATTTTGACTAGAAGAATATAATAATTTCCGTTTATCTCAATCTCCTTTCATAATGCGGATACTGCTTAGGATATAACGGTGGCAATTAACAACAACGCCCGCACAAAAATTACCGGGTTAATTTTGTTTATGGCAATTACGAACGTTCACGCAATTTTGGCTCTTAATAAATTTTTACTCAACTTTTAACTGTTGAAAAAGATTCTTTTTTGTAAATGCTTCTACAAATATTGATAATGGTGAATGTAACTAATCAGCCAACAAATGTCGATGTCAGATATCGCAATTCAAACGGTCACTATTGGTGAACACACAAGCAAAAGGAAATATAGGGTTGTTTTTCTAAGAGCTTTCGTAAAGTGCGTTCGCTGATGAGAAAAAGAACAGAAAAATAAAGAAAACATTTGATTTATTAAAAGAATTTTAAGAGCAACTTTATGAACTGCTTGAACTATCATCAATTCTGTTTTTTCGACGTTTTTATGATCAATAGAAGTAATATATTTCCTGTTTGTATTTAATTCCAGTTCCGTTTTTCAATTGTTATTTTTTCTCGTTGTATCATCATAAACTTAAGGAAATGCACATCAAACTTATATGTGTGGGAGCTACAAATGCACGCTTTTCCCCGTTCTTAATTTAGAACGATGACTTACACAACACATGGCTTTTAACTTTAACTGAATAAAATAAGTCGCGATATGCCCCAAGAAACCCGCTCTTCATTTTTTCAAACACATGGTCTCAATTAACCACTCCAAAAATTTAATCCGACGATAAAATCGGTTACACAAACCATATTCTTTTAATATTAGAAACTCCAAAAATATGTTTTTAAATTTCGAGAAAAGAAGCGTACAGCTTTCGCTTTTAAATTTCTATATACCCTAAAGCGTTTACATAAAACAGACACGTACCTGGTTTGTAACCGTATAAGGTACACAGGAAAATGTTTCAGCGAAAATAAACAACACCTAAAACATCGTTCGATTTAAAACAACACACATCAACGTGTAGACAAAATAATTACGCTCTCAACTTTAAATTCATTTTTTTTTCTGGTAGGATTTATCATCATCAATATTCTTAGACGAGTCCTTACATTTTCTTTCGTCATAAATCAGTTCGAAAAATGGGTATTTACATATTTACACAATAAATAATGCAAGAAACTCTCGCGATATTGATTGATATGGATAGAAATTTTCTTCAAATTGAAAAGCGGAGTTGTATAAATAAGGACATTCCATTAACACATTTTCCTCGTATAGATATTTAATTGGAGTGTACGTAATCGAGTAAAATCCGAAAAAGCACAACTTTCGATTCGGTTACTAATTGTTTATTTAGATAACGAATCAGGTCTGTCAATAATGATTTATACAAAATTAAATATTAGTAACAATTTTTATATATAAATTCATACATTAGTTACTGTAATATCGGCATTGTATTTGAGACCACAACTATACTCAGTTCTTTTACGAAAGAGGTTAAGACTCAAGCACGCACTGTCATTTCCTCAAAACAATCCATACCAAATTATTCAGAAAAAAATCTATACATCTCAGAAAAATTATTTTTTGGGTAATTTCAGTGGACCCAAAATATTATTTTTTTTTGTTCAAAAACTCAATTTATAAAGACTTTACCCATCGAAACCGACCCGAATTTTAAACGGGCGAATAAAATATGAGTAATGTGTTTAAAACCTTTATTGATGAAAACTCTAAATTGTGGTAATTTTTTGAGTATTTATTACAAATGCCGTTAAGAGGAATACGCCATCGCACTTAAAGTACGTATAAAATTGGTTTAAATTTTAAGTTGTGGTTAGAATTTTGATTTTGTATTTATTTCTATTAAAATTCTATTAAATATGTTATAAAATCTACAAATTCAAACATAAAAAAACAAAAAGTAAGCATTTTGCTAAAAAAGCGATACTATGCACAGCGAAAAACCCCAAGGTCTGTCTTTCATAAAACATTAAGTTTTACTAAAAAAATTTAAAATTAAAAGCTGTTTTAATGGCACTTGTAATGAATGCACATCTCTAGTTAAAACTATGTAAAATTTTGAATATTTACAAATTCCTACAACTCAAATTAACCGAATGACTAAACGTTTTTTTATGTTGCGACATTAATTAATTTAATGAAATTTGACAAATTTATAATGCTATAATTTTTTTAATTAAAATTTTTTGCGTAAATTTATTTGTTTGATTTTGACTTGTTTCAAAGTTTCAATTACTACAACATTTTAATTATGTAATAATTACATGCTAATGTTGCTACATCAAATCAAACAAATTAATTCCAAAATTTATTTAAATTACAGCATATTAAAGTCAAATTTTATTAAAGTAATGGAAGTTAGTTATAATCTTGTCCTGAAGTTGAGGTGTATTTATGAAATAGACTTCGACAAAAAAATTGAAAATTCTGAAAAAAACGGAATTTTTAAAAACATTCTTTACTGAAGGTACCCCCATTTTAAGGTCTACTTTCTCATAAAAATTGTGGTTTATATGCGCAACACTTGAGCGAAGAGTAATGAATTTACCTAAGTAGATCTTCAGACCTAGGTGATCTTTAGTTTATTTTGAAATAAGTAAAAAAAGTTGTCGATGAAAATGTTTCATATTTTTTAATGTAATGTATTCTACACTACAAAAAATTGGGCTGTTTTTGATTTTTTTTTGATTTTTGATTGATAACTTTAACAAACAAGCAATAAAATTGGAAGAATTAATTTAACATTAGATGATGAAAATGAAATTTTCTTTCAAATTTTGACACATTTGTGAAGTTGCGCAGGAGCCGAAGCCGAGTTTTGAACCATATTTTACCTCCAAACATGAAATTAATTATTCCTTTTAAAGTGTCAATCCAATTCTAGCAAATTTTAGCTTAAAGAATTTTGTTTAAAATTAGTAATTTTTGACAATTTAAAAAAAGCTATCGTATTTTTTGAAATTTTTGAAAACACTTTCGACTTGATTTCAATTATTACAATAAGACTTTCATTTTTAAATACCTTCCACTTTTTTTAAACACAGCGAATTGCTTGAAAACTGAAGAAAAATGATCTATTGCATCTTTGGAATGATAGAGAAACACCGAGAAACACGAAGAAAACTTAAATGCACATCTAAGAAAAAGACGAAGCATAACATGAAAATATAAGAATTAACGAAAATAAATGAAAAAAATAAAAAATAGAAAACAAAAAAATAAACATTAATAAAATATTTAATTGCAACAGAGAATATAATTTAACAAAGAAAGAATAAATTAAAAACAAAAAGATAATTCGAAGTAAAAAACAAGAAATATTACAAATACGAAAAACATGATGGGTAACAAAACAAGGAAAACGGCAAAAAGATACTAAAAGAAAATCAATTTCAAAACTGAATGAAATAAAAATTTAAAAATCAAAAAAAGTAAAAAAATCCGAAAGCAACGAATGTCATTCATGAATGTTTTTGTATGAATGCTAGTTTTGGAATCCAAACCACAATTTGCTGAAAAACAACGTCAACAATATATACACTGTGTCCAAAATAAGAATGAACAGCAAGGAGAACTTGAAAACTGTAAAAGAAACAAGGTCGCTCAAATTGCAAAAATTGGGTAATTTAAACTATTTCTTACAAAATTAGGTTATAAACATTATGCCTGATACATTGTTGAATTTGTAATAAAAATACTACCAAATACAACGTGTTTTTGTATGTGGCCATATAAAAAATAAAGTTGTAGATGGTTTCTCCGAGATGAAATGTTGGATTAAAATTTGAAAGCACCATTTTCTAAAACTCTAAAGGTGTCGATGAAAAAAAGTTTAAGATTTTTAATATTTTCAAAAATAAGCGCAAAAATACGAAAATAAAAATCCAAAAAATTTTTTTGTAAAATCTCGTAAACGAAAACTTTTACATACACCCATGTAAATTTGCCCAAATTTTTTGTAACTTGACCAATCGTGTATCTTCTACCGTTTTCAAGATCCCCATACACTGTTCATTCTTATCTTGGACACAAAAAAAAAAAAAAAAAAAAAAAAAAAAATTATTTTTTAAAAAATATAAAAAAAAAAAATTTAAAAAAAAAAAAATAAATTAAAATTTTTTAATTTAAACAACGTGTATCTTCTAGTTTTTTTGTTAGTCGTAGGGCATTTTAATAGTTGACCTTCAACAGTAACCAAAATATAAATAATGAAGATAATAATAGAAGTTCGTTTTATTTTACATCACTAAAATTAATTAATTAATTAAATAAAAAGTAAATTAAGTTGTTCATTTTAATTTTCACTTTAACTACCACTTAAATAAAATATTCCATGCACTTTAAATATTTGACCTTCAACTATAACCGGAACTGTAACCGAAATATAAACAATCATATCTACATTAAACAAATAATAAAATGAAGTTGGATTTATTTTTATATCACTAAATTTGATTTTCATTTCAGTAGCTATTTCGTAGTTCTAGTACACCTTAAGTAATTGATCTTCATTGGTAACTGGAAGTAGTTAGATGAGTCGATTCTTTGATTATTATAACCAACTAAGTATCGACAAAAATAACAATCTCGAATCGCCTGCTGTAAATCGCAAGAGATTGTACGATGCCAAACAAACACCGAGAAGCCTTTTTGGGACTCTTCAGGAGTGACAGAACTGGAATGTAAGTTCCCTATTGAACTATATTACCTACAGGAGGGCACATCATATACATCACCCGGACATCTAGTGAGTATTTACAGACGCGTTACGATAGCACGGGACGACACTAGATGTTACAACACTTACAGTGTCACTGAATTTAATTTTTAGTTCAATTATCCGTATTGTATTTTGTTTCATGTATATTAAAATAATAGCTGGTTGATTTATTTATTATTATTATATCAATTTAATTTTCAGTTAAGTAGCTTGTAAAATAAATAAGTTCACCTGAAACAATTGACCTTCAACTATAACTTGAAATATAACGTAAATTATAAGAAACCAAAACAAAAATAATAGAATCTTGATTAGTTTTATTCACTGTAACTGGAACTATATACTCAAAATGACTATTAAAATCTAATAGCATCTAGAAACAGTAAGTAACTTTTACAGGAACCACAGCATAATGAATATACAGCAATGTATCTCTCGAGCGGTGCGTTTAGAGTTAGTAACTGAATGGTCATACACCCATCCATTACAGTAGTAAAAATTACAACTTTATACTATAGGTTTCTGTTTTCACCAGACCAATAAGAGCTAGTATTACAGTTCAAGTTCTTCCTTCCACTGAAAAATATGAAAACTTTCTACGACCTTTCAAAACAAAAATTTATCATTGGGGTTTTACCTGAACTGTTATTAGCTCTCACCGAAGAACAACAGATGCTCCATCATGCTGTAACTTACACTGCGATATCTGTCCACTGGAAGGTTACGAAAATATTTAAGCAGCCGATAGATGATTAATTAAAAAACTTGACAAACATCAGGCTCGACCTGAAAAAGAAAAAAGCGGACACGTTCGCTACTATTTTGACAATACCCCAAGCTTACGGCACTTATAACGATACAGCCACACTGCAACGAAGTATAGTTTATGCCAAAACTGCTTTAGAATTAATTAATATAGTATACTATATATAGAAATACAATTTGCGTAGCTAAAATACATAAAAATGAAGGCATATTAAAACAAAAATAAACATTTCTTCATCAAAAAAGTTAATAATGTAAAAGATTTTAATTATTCACATTATTTGCTTGTTGAACGTTCATTCATAATTAACAATGTTTTCTTTGCAACAAATTTATTAAGATTTATGCCGTACAGGAATCGATATAATTATGTAAATATAAACAAATTTAAATTACAGACAGAAACACGGACGATATTCGTTTCGACGATAATTACCAGTTGTACATTAATTATGTAAATAAACTACAAACCACGATCGATTTTTACTATAATGCAACCGACGAAAAAAAAAAGATTACGTTAAAGTAACAATTGGCCCATGATTCATTCTTCAATAATGAATTTAAATACACAGTTTGCGTGTTTATAATAATTACTACGGATAATCCATTCATAAATGCCATAATTGAGCACATTCAAATACGCATAAAGGATGGCTTCATGGTTTAAAAGAACTGCAACCGGAAATACCTATCGCTACTCTTTCAATAAAGTACTTGTTTTAAGAACTAAATCTGCAAATTCTAGTTTTTTTAATGAGAGAAAGCTTCTTCGAATGCATTTTAAAAAAATACGTCGAGGTCGTAATAACAAGTTTTTAATTTCACGTCATTTCCATAACGCCCGAAAAACCTCGTTTTGCATCTGTTAATAGACGATGTCAAAACCACTAGTAGAAATGCGTCAAAAATCCCAAAGACGAAAATGGAATTTTGCATATAAATGACAAACGGAGTTGTTAGTAAAAAAAGTAATCACTTCAGCGTGAAATATTTCTATAATAATTTGTTTTATGAAGCCATCACATTTGAGAGGAAAATCATAATTTAAAAGTAGCTTCGAATAAACGACCTCCTCATGTTATTTACATTAAACTTTTATTGGTTTGTCGTTATATAACCAGAAACAATTTCGAAAGTTAATTTTCCAAATTATCTTTATGGAAAAAAAAATCGTTTATTACTGGTTGTTGTCGACGAACAACATTTTCAGCGGAAAAGCTTCAGAAAAAGCACTAAATAACATTTTCACTTAAATCCACTGTCTCTTATTTGTATGACAGTTTTCTGTGCTTTTTATTAAACATCGTTTTTTAGGTTAAACTGACAAAGGCGAATGCTTATGTTATCCATTAAAAATATACAGAAACATGTATTTAATCATTTTTGATACGAAATATATAACTAATGATCAATGTTTTTTTTAAAATAATAAATTCGTCGTTTTACGTCAGCGATTATACGGCACCAATTGAAAATATCTGATGTGTTAGTGTCGATAGATACATCCAGCATATTTAGCGAAATAAATGAATCCAAATGTTTGTTTTAATTGTGTAAAATAGAATGCAGTAACAATTGTGAATGGAATTCAGATATTGTACGCTCAGGGTCAATGAAAAAGTTCTAAGAGTTTGGAAATCTGTTAACTGAATTCAATTTGTATTCGAACGTTCACTACTCCATTAAATTTTACAAAATGGATAAGATTTCAAACCAGAAAAGTTCGGTAGCGATTCAACTATTTTCATTGCTTAAAAAGTTGGGTTATACTGGGAATTGATTCAGATTAAATTTATAGTCGCAACGTAAAGCATTAGTTTAAAGATCAAAAACCCGAGATGAAACAAATCATTCAATTTACGGCCAACTCGCCCAAGTTATTGTCATTTTGGGTGTATTATGCGGTAGCAATGTATCTTTCAGTATCAATTACAACATTTTTTTACGATCAAAAAACAGTTATTCGCGAAAGTGTTGTATTATCGAAAGATATGCTTGTCTAGGGATTTATTTACGTAATCACTTTGATATAATGTAACACTGTCCAACCCGATAGGTCTAAGTCAGCAACATTTTTAACATATATTTATATACAATAGTGAACTTACACTTGAGTTCTTACACTCCTGAAGAGTCCCAAAAAAACAAAACAGCTGTCGAGTGATTCTCTGTGTTTGTCTGCTATTGCATGTACAATTTCTTGTGAATTTACAGCAGGCGATTCAAAGTTATTATTTTTGCCAACACTTAGTTGGCTATAATGATCGAAGGATGAATGTACGTAACTGCTTACACATCTGTCAACAAAGTTGCTTTAATGCAAATAGATTTTTGTTTGCCAGGGGCGTATTAAGGGCGCTGGCCCCCTTTTAAAAGTGCAAATGTTTCGAAAGAACACTCAGGCTCTCTGGTGGAGGTCACGTTTCGCAACCTAAAGTGGGCGCATCTTCTGACAAGTTTAAAAGAGCTTTAAGTTGGAGCAATCACATTCTTTTGTTTTCGGACTAGCAATTAACACGTATGTATAAACGAACCTAGGTATTATTTCGAACGGCAAACCTATCACTGGCCTGAAAAACCACCCACTTTGAGGTGCGAAACGTCGCCTCAGTTTTGATTGAAACATTCGCACCTTCCAGGGCTGAGGGTCCATAATACGTACATAGCACACATCTTTAATAAGGACAAGTATCTAATCTTAATCTTCTTATTACATGTCATTACAAGAAAAAACATTAAAGGTGAATGTCCCAACAGTTGAATTACTTTATAGCAATGAAAATTTTCAGTTTGTATTTAAACGTTTTTTTCCCAATTTCATCACTACTTACGTATTAATACGTAAGAACAATAAATGTAGAGAACAATATTCTGATGATTTTGGTAGTTTTTTGTCCTGATATCTCTAAAACTGAAAGAGATGGATTCATTTGAGCACATCTTGTTTTCAAGGAAAAAAAACAGTAACGAAGTTAATTTATAATGACTGCAAAAAAACAAACTTAACCCTAAAAAAAAATTTAACCATAGTTTTGTTGGAGAGTAACTGGTGAAAAGAATTAAAAAATTAAAAAAGTCAACAACATGGTGATGGGTGATTTCTAATGGACTGACCCATCAGTTATTTTTTTTTAAGAAATATCTACTATATCTTCTTTGATAGTCCCAGGTACCACGATTACTTCCTACATTTAATAGGACGTATAAAAACAAAGCTAAGCGCATCAGCAGTGGACACTCACTAACAGTTCACTGCCAACAGTGTTTGTAACACGTGTTAGGTTATAATTATTTGTAAAAAATCATTTGTAGTTATGCTAATCAAAATAAATTTGTTTGGGCTGATTTAACTGTACAGTTTGCGAAAAATATTTTTTATTGCTAAAAATGTATGAAGCGTAATGAAAAATTTTATAATTTTAACTTCTGTTTAGTTAACATTTGAGGTCAAAGATAGCAGTAGTACACACGTAGCCGTTTTGATTTTCTTTATTCTCTTATTAATAATAATAATAATAATCATAATAGATGTATTTATTTTTGCATTAAAGCAACTTTGTTGACAGATGTTTAAGCAGTTACATAAGTTGGCGGCACTCGACATAGTTGCTTTAAAATGCATTTTTGGACTGTTACGATAGCACGAGACGACACTAGATGTCGCAACACTTGGTGGTATTTATATTTGTAAATTAGAATTAGAATTAGAACCGAAACAAATTCGAACTGAGGTTGCTTAAGTTCCACACTACGTCAAAATAATATTTTAATAGCACAACTGAAAAATTTGAATTAAGAATTATATTGTACAAGTATTTTTGATTATTTTTTGTTTTATTAAATACCAAATGTACCCGATCTAAATTTGGAACTAATTTGTGCCCACAAGCATTTTCTATAGTTTCAATATTTTGTTTATAGCCAATTAATTAAACGGATTATGTCACGAAGGCAACAATTTCGATAGTAAACAGTTCAAAAAATTATCTATCGAATTATGAACTAACTTGTACCCATAAGTATTGATGTCAATAAAGTTTCAAAATTCAAAAAAAAAAAACTTTCCGAAACTGATTTTACAACGATATTTTTCGTGGCTAACAGACGATATTTCAGTTATGGTAATAATTGTTGTCACAATTGTCTCCTTGGATATTAACCTAAAATTAACTTTAACCGAGGACTGAAATACTGAACATTATTAATCAGATGAGCTAATTATAAAAAATACAGGTGAGTGAAAATTTGTTCCAAATTAAATAGATTCAATTGTCGACTGTCTTTCTGATTTACAATTTTTTTACTGTCGAAACTGTTAAAACATCATAATCAGATAAAATAATTGATTATAAACAATATGTTATCCTCGTTACAAATACCGTGATTGCGGCGATTATCGGTGGATTTTTAGAGACTACGAATGATTGTCGACAGACTGCCGCGATATCAGTTTTCAATACACTTACCTAAAGTATTTTTTTTTAATTAAAGGCATCTAATACTTTTAAAAACCCTCGTATATAGACTTCCTTCATTAACACTTGAGTGCCTTAGTATGTAAAGCGAGATGAGAAAATACACATTGTGTCGGTAAACTTGTCGTTGTAGATCACGATCGAGCACCTACACACAGATACCTTGCCCTTTTTTAATCCCATGATGCTCGTAAATGTATTCCGAACGATTACTAAAAAACTACAGATATCAACTAGGCTTCTAAAAAAATGATCATCAAGGACGAAAATAAACTGCTTTAACGACTTCAGCAAAATTTAATTTTTCTTGTCTAATTATCAATCGAATAACAATTTAATTTCTATAGTAAAACGTCAATTCAAGGAAAATCTATAGCGACAAACATTAACTGAAAACCATATACTTGATATATGAAATTAATAAGGGCAATTAACTGTAGTTGCAAAAGTCCAAAGTTTATAAGTCGCCAAGAAGTCGATTATTCCGAGAAAATATGTACTATCGACGTAAAACTACTTTTACTTTAAATAAAATCAGTAAATAGGGCAAAAAATAAATGAATAGGCAGTTATACGTCAGTTTTAACACGTATTACAATAAAATGTAATACAAAAGAAAATACGTGCTTCAAAACATATATTTAAAGAAAATTAATCAGCGGAAAAATTGAAATTATGCATATTGTGAATGTACTAAATCCAATGCACTAAATCACCTTTGGAAATGTGAAATCATTTCTTTAAATACATAATATAAGCCACAAATAAAACGTGACGTGTTCGCGTATATAGCATACAATATTAGTTCGGAAAAAAAATTACACAGTACTTGTTGCGCAACTCGTCGTCGGTTAATTGAGTATAAAGATTAGAAAAATAAATAAAAAATGTAGAGATCGATAATTTCTGTTCCAGACAACTTTTAATATTATGGACCCTTTAGTTCATTACGTACAAGTATGCAATAAAAACGAGCCCCATCATTTCATATATGAGAGAAGGATAACTGTTTGTAACATCTTTTTTAGGATTTCGTGCTATTTCATTGCCGCTTTATTGATTTTGAAAATTCAAAAGAAATTCCAGGATGTACACATAGACACTGGAAAACTACGTCGCATGCAAAAGAACGACGTGTAAGTATGGCTGCATTGGACAATGATTTTCATCTTTTCAATTTTTGTTGACAAGCAAAAGAGTAGTTATAAAAAATTAAACAAACCTGTATAGTATGAAAAAATAAGAAGTACTGAGACAGTGCAAGAAGACCAACCGGAAATCAACAAATGAGAGCCGTACTTAGCTCTCTACCAAATAAGAATTTTATTCAACATAAGCATAAAGTAACAATATTGTAACTGTAAAAAATGGTAAAAAATATTTTGTCTGAAAATTTGGGAGTGCTTTCACTTAAACTTATATTTATTATTACCTGCAAGACCGACCGCCCAAGCGCTGTATAATTAATCCGGTGCAAAGAATGTACAAAACATAGGTTGATCACGTATTAGTGTTTATTTACCTCAAGTTCGCCATGGGATTGAATGAAGTCCACAGCCCTTTAAGATTTATCAACAAACAGATACGTTAAAATAAAGATGATCAACGACAAAAGACAGTGTTCTAAAAAGCGGTGGTCCACTTTGAGGCCGTATAATGATGCTCCTGAACTACCTTGTATCTTCATCTTTTTATGTGTAAAGAATCAAAATTTATAAAAGTTGTCGGTTAAATTTTGACTTTTTTCCCAATTCTTCCAGAAAATTGTAGACAATTTAATTTATTTTCTTTATACAGGGTGACAAAGGAATGTGTAATTGGTACATAACTTTTTGTTATAGAAGATATCGACATGAGATTTTTACCAAGTAAGCACACTTGTGCTGCCCATTCTAAAAGATTTTGATTATATACAGAGTGCTTTCTATATTGTGGTAAACCAAAGTTATGTTTTTATAAATGGAACGCCCTGTATATTTTTACAGAATTAGATTTAGCATAAAAAAATAATGGGACTTTGTATAGGGTCTAGCTCTTGTTATTCAACTTTTTGTTAGAAGAAAGACTCACATTTGATAGATCACTAATCAGTAGATCATTAACATTAACTTGGAAATTTAACAAATAGTCGATTTTTGCGGTACTATACAGGGTGTGCAGAAACGCAAAAAATTAAATAACTCTTTTTTTTTAAATAAATGGAACACCCTGTATTTCTGTTCATGAGTCCACTAAGTATTTCATAAGCTTTCACTGATATGGCAATTTGTGTGGTGAATTCTGAATAGTTAATGACATTTTTCAAGAAAATTATTTTGTTATGAAGAAGTTGTTAATTTTTGCAAGTACGCTCCTGTCAGCGAATATCTCAAGTGCCTTACTTAGACCTATTTTCTTAGTACTAGGCCTTTCTACCTTTAGGTGTAAGGCTGGTGCAGTTGAATCCTGCACTTCTCTCTCCATTGCTTCCTATCATGCGTTAGGTTTTGTATCCCCTTCCATGATTTTCTCTCTACTTCTTTCCTTATGTTATCAATCAATTTTGTTCTTGGTCTTCTTTTTATACTCACTCGCGTTTCGAACACACTTTTGTTAGTCTGTCGTCCGACATTTTACACACATGCCCAAACCATCTGAGCTGCCCTTCTATGATTTTTTCGTTGATTGATTTCATTTTCAGGTTTCGTCGAAATGTTTCATTCCTTATTCTGTCCTTCTGGTTTCTATTTTCTAAGGAACCTCATTTCCATTGCAATAATACGTGTCTTTTGTCGTTGTGTGAGTGACCACGTTCACTGCTATATACAGCATCCGCACCAAATAGGAAACTTATTTATTATGGGTTTTTGATAAAAAGTTATTCTTCATAAAAGTTTGTGCATCTTCTAAAACTAAAAATGCACCAACAAAATGTGGCGAAAGACGCGTAATATACGAGGTGCATTCGAAAATTAGATTTTGAATCAAGAGTAAAGTGCCCTTATTTCAGTAAATATCAATAAAATTTTATTTAAAAAAGTTGTTCATCATTAAAAAATACATCAAGATTTGAAGTCATGGCCATCTAGAAAAGATTCTAATTTTTTCCAATTCTTTTAAAATGGTGGCTATAAAAAAAGATTTGCTTTAAATGATAATTAAACGATATCTTGTATACAGCCGTTTATTTAAAAAGCTTGTAATTTACAAATTGCCCAATTATTGTGCTAATTATGGTCAATTTTTTATTCATTAGAAAGTTCAAAATTTTTGGGAGTTCTTTGATTTTTGTTGACACCAAAAATTGCTCAAAACAAGTCAGTATCTTAACAAGAATATAATTTTCAATAATATTGAAGCACTAAACATCCAAATTAAATTGCATCTTAGTATGATGTCCATCCCGCACATGCACAGTTAAAATTTCTCCTAGATAGCCATGACTTCAAATCTTGATGTTTTTTAAATGAAAAACAACTTTTTCAAATAAAATTTTTGATATTTACTGAAATAAGGGCACTTTACTCTTGACTCAAAATTAAATTTTCGAATGCCCTTGTATATTACGCGTCTTTCGCCACATTCTGTTGGTGCATTTCAGCTTTAGAGGATGCACAAACTTTTATGAAGAATAACTTTTATCGAAAAACCCATAATTAATAAGTTTCCCATTTGGTGCGGACTTTAGGATGACACTGTATGTGATTGATGGCCTTTCGACTTTTTTAACAACTTCTATTTTTTGTTCTTCGGCACTTCTCTTTTTCTTAGAAAGGTTGTCTTCATCAGATTAAATATTTTTCCTGCTTTTCCTATTCTGTGGCCCAATTGTTTGTCCAATTTTCCATTTTCTTCTATCATTGCACCTAGATAATTAAAATATTCTACTTTTTTTATTTCTTCCCCGTCCAGTCTAATTTGATGTGTTTTCATTTTGTTTAAAATTTTCATTGTTTTCGTCTTTCCAGTATTTATTTTCTCAAGTTCCTCGTCTAATACTTAAAATTATATTGTAGTTCTCCTTCGTATCTGCTATCAAGGCCATGCCATCTGCAAACTTAAGTTCTGTGAGCTGGATTTGTGCCATTTTCCAGTATTCCAGTGTTAGTTTCTTCATCTTCTTCTTGGCTTTCTTTATTGTCTCCTCTAGTACAGTTGAGAAGAGTAGTGGACTACTTTAAAAAATATTTCTTCATAATAAAATACTTTCTTTTTGGAAAATTTCAATTGCTGCATATCAATGGAAAGCTTATGAAATACTTAATAGACTTGTGAAGAGAAATACAGGATGCTCCATTTATAAAAAAAAGAGTTATTTTTTTTGCGTTTCTGCACACCCTTTATAGTGGTGCGTATGTGCATCAAAATTCGACCATTTGTTAAATTTACAAATTATTCCAAATTTTTCTGTAGCTAGTTTGTCGGAAAATATTCATGACCTACTGATTAGTGATCTATCAAATGTGAGTCTTTCTTCTAACAAAAAGTTGAGTAACATCGAAACAAAAACAGCTGGACCCATATTATTTTATACAACGTCGCATTATTTTTTTATGCTGAAACTAATTCTGTAAAAATATACAATGCGTTCCATTTAAATAAACATAACTTTGATTTACCACCCTGTATACAAACACTCTGTATATAATCAAAATATTTTTAGAATGTGCAGCACAAGAATTTTCACCTGGCCAAACATTTTCTCGCTCTGTGATTTGTTATTATTTACCCCTTATGTTTTAACTGAACCCCTTATAGACAGATTCTCAACACACCAATTTGAAACTATGAGTCTCAAACTTTTGTGAAATCCATTGCGACGTTACTAATGAATAATTAGAAGGAAACGGGAAAACTATAAAAGTTGGGTAAAAGTAGCCGACTGGCGTAGACGTGAACATACCGGTAGAGTAAGTTGATCTAAAAAGTAAGCATAGCAGCGAGAACATAAAATTGATTCAACCAAAAAAAAAAGAAAATGTTGTCCAAAGGTCTGAGAAGCTATGTCATTATCATCACAATGGCGCAATGGCGACATCGATCCAGGAAACCAACGAAAAATTCTTTATCCTTCATATCAACCACAGTTCTACGAACTGACATAAGATAGTTCTGGGGCTTCCAAAGTTAGTCAAATCTGCCACTACATCCCGAACGTCAAAGGCTCAAACAACATAAATGTGAGATCGCCAAATAGTAAGCAGCAAAGCACCCGAGGGATTAAAACTAAAAAAAATTGAAGACTGATAAAAAATATTTCCTCATTGTTTATATAGTCGCAATTATTTAAATAATAATTTTAATAAAATATGTAGACAACGGAAATTAGTCTGTGAATTCTTCGATGTTCCGCTGACAGCTACGCGTTTTTTATTAAAACAACGCGTCGAATTCTTCCAACCAAAAATAAATGTAGAGAAGACAATAAACCAAATAACTTCCATCAGTTCCTTACTGCTTGCTACACCAGATGATTTTTAACGTTTTTTTACATACACATATTTGTATCGAGCGCACGTGATAAAAAAAGGATCTATGAAATGTGGGTGCAATATTAGATATTTCAAACGTCTGACAAATCAAGACTAACTTTAAATCAACCAAGAAGACTCAGCAGATCATCAGATCACCAAAAGATCGATGGGAACTAGACTTAAGAAACATCGAACATACTGTCGTTTGAAACACAGAAAATTCAGCGGTAGAGCCGAACATGGGCTTCCAAGTTAACATTAACAATGGTTATCATAACAGATTGATTAGGGAAGCCAACGAAATCCATAACCATCCAGAAAATCTTAACAGAAAAGAAAAAACCTTGAGATCTGAAATCCAATCCTCTAGAACACCCGAACAGCACCTTACAAAAAACCGGGTTTTGATCGGCCCGGTGCAAACACCGCCCCTTAGAACCAGTATAAGTACAACCTGCAAAGCCGTACTAATCAGTTTTTGCGTTAGCGAAACATTAGGAAGAAATTCCAATCATTGAAGACCTTTCGACCCTAATCTAGACAACACTACTTTCAATCGTCTGAAGTTCAGAAGTTAACCGATGGCTCGTTTTAGATGAAGACAAACTGACCCTGAAAGACGGCTTCCAAGTACTCGTTGCTACAAAAACCTTTTGGACCCTTCCCAACTTCTTTGAAGTTCTCCAATAGGCACTATATTTTTCTTCTACGGTTGAACAAAATTGTAATGAGTAGTCTTTGAGATATATTTTGTTAAAAAATCGTTTGAAGTAAAAGTTAAAAACCTTTGGAAGATAAATTATTATTGAAGACATTGTTAATCAAAATTGTATCTCTGTACTTATCGGACAAAAAAATTGTTTAAATAAAACTTGTGTAAACATAGATTAGAATTTTAAATCAAGAGTATTTTTTGTAAATAAATATCAACGCCCTTTTGTTTTGACCTGAAATTACTGCAAATTATAACTTTGGTTGTGACATACTACTTTTCATCTATCATTACGGCAACAGGTTTAAGTTTCAAGATAACCATTAATTATGAAAGATAATATATTAACTATTTTGAAATTATACCATCTATTGAAGCTCGTCAATGTTAAGAACGGCTGTATCCCTACAGTTAACGCATTATCGGAACCAAATATTTACACAAACCCGTGTCCAACCAATCACAACGTAATTGAAAAACATAATGAAAGACAAAACATAATTAATGCCTAAAACGTCGATCGATGCTGCAGCAACCGCAACAACTAATATCAAGCAAAAGTTTCTTTAATCGAATCAAGTTAAAGTTTATGAAAATGTTGGTAAATTCGTCCCAAAATAGTTTCGATAGCGGCCAGTTTCAATTGCTTCAGAATCCCCCTTGCATACTTTAATTTACAAAGACCCATGTCAGCGCCTAGAATAGGTCGCAAACACATCTAGAGCAGTTATCGAACTTTAAACTAATTAAAATAAATTAACATAATGGAGCTTGTATTTGTCTCGCAAACAACAACTTTCCATAGTTTAAGTTTCGAGAGATGGTTTAATTAAGAAATTTGGAGTAAAAGTACAAATCCCACACAAGGAAAAATGAGCCTAGAGAGAAAGAGATTCAGAAGCGGATACTAAATGGGAATATAATGACTACAATCAGGACAGCGCATTAAACTAATTTCCATTTTAATATAGGTAGCACAAACGATGCAACTTTAAATGTTTAATTCATTATAAGCTATTTTGAAATGTTGCGTTCTAACTTACCAACGATTATAATAAATGGCGCAATTTTTTCAGTTATCAAATTCTACACAACTAAAAGTCTTACCGTAAACAAAATTTAAGTGGAGATGCATCACCACATAAACGGCCCTAAGATCCTTGAGGTATCTCAATATTTATTTTTTTGTAATCTAAACAAATTTAGTTTACATAAACTCAAAGTGTTAGTATGTAATAATATAATTTACAATATTGTTAACAAACATTTTTTTTGTTTAAATTTTGACCAAAAATGTTTTAGAACCTCTCCATGAATTCTTCGTGATAATGAAAGTACTTGCGTTTCGTTTCAATAACAATAATAAGAGAAATATAGAGAATTGTCAAGTTAAGAAGAACCATAAGAATTGCAATATAGACAGACATTTAATAGTGAGTGCTTAAAAATCTTGTCAATGGTTGCGTTCACTGAGCGCTCCGGAGAAGTCTCTTAGCTGCTACTAAAATTCCCGACTGAACTTGTTTACTGATTTTTAGCGTAGTTTTCAAGTGCTACATTTGTCACCACAACATGTCACTTAAAATTTGAAAGATCGAAGTTGTTTTGAAAATGTGAATGAAATAAACGTTAATCTTCAGACAAATAGAGAACCTTAGCGTTAATCCAATCTAGTTTTGAAGGTTATAATAGTTCACTGGTATTTTTGACAGCGGACAGATATCCGCCATGTTTCGATGTAGAAAAAAATGTAGCCAAGTGTAGCATAACAGTAACGCTTAAGACGCATCCAATTTTAGTTGATCAGTTCCTAAGATTCAAATTTTTTTTGTTATTGAAGAGGACACGCAACAATGTTATTTTAATACAACCTAATTTGCAACCCCACCGTGACTACAGATATAGAAGAAAGAAGTGCAACTAAACACCAACATTTTATCTCTTGTTAGAATTCTGAACAACATAGGTATATAGTGTTAATTTTCAAAATTAAAAGAACAATAGTGCAGTTATCTTGACCACAATTAAGTTGATTAAAATAGTTATGAGAAAACTTCGTAAAGTTTGCATCCTAGTTCAATGTTTTTGCTAAAGTAACGTAAATTCCGTGAGCAGATGAAAACTGAATCAACGAAAATTGTGGCAAGAAAAAAAACGAAATTGTACTTGTTATGACAAATAACTAATTACGAAAAAACTTGAAAACTTGTAAACAATACGTTTACTTAACTTAGTACTTCTAGTTGAATAAACTAATGCTAGTTTACTTCAACCATTAATAAATAGAAAACCAAACATCGCTGAAAACTGCTTAAAAATATTAAAAGAAACTTGTTTTTCGAAACAAAAATTGTTTTGTTTCTCTACTTCCCCTTCAAAAAACTGAATCAACCAAATTTCGGGCAAGACGTTGATAAATGAAACTGTGCTGATTGTTCTGACAAATAAGTAACTTCGCAAAACATTCAATAACAAACAATACGATTAGTAGACTTACTACTTCTTGTTGAATTAGTACTAGTGTACTTCGACTATTAATACACTGTGTCCAAAATAAGGAGGGTCACTATGGGTATCTCCAAACGGTAGCAGATACAGACTTGGTTAAATAAGACAAAGGCCCAAAAAAATGGTGGTCAAACATCTTCGAAAATTTTATACGTTTTTGAGATATTTTGAAACTTTTTCATTTTTCGATTTTACACACTAAAAGGATCATTATATTAAATGTTGAAGAGAATAAAAGAACCAACAGGTGTGTGTTTAAGTGGTAATGAAGGGACTACAAGCACCAACATGTAAAAAATGTACAAGGGTTCTTCTTATGGTGTCTGTCCGTTTCGAAAGTTGGCTATCATAATGGCGACCTTGATTTTGTTTGTTGCAATCCGGAACAGTTCTGCCGATGACTTTTCATACCATTTCCTCAGGTTTGCGAGCCAAGATATTCTTAGTCTTCCTGGGCCTTTTTTGTTGTTGATCTTGCCTTGGAGGATTTGTTGAAGTAGTATCTCTCCTTATTCCTCATTATGTTTCCTAGGTATTCGAGTTTCCGGCATTTCACAATTTTCACAATCTCTGGCTTTTTCTCATTCTCGACACGACTTCCATGTTACTTACGTTATCTGTCCATGGTTTTTAAGTATCCTCCTGTATAGCCACATTTCAAAGGCTTCCAGTTTTGCCGTTGTTTCTTTGTTGACTGTCAAGTTTTACGCCAAAAAAAAGAGTTACCGAGGGTACAAGGATACAACTACAATTTTAAATTGAATGCATTTGATTTCACGTCGGTTAAACAAGTTCAACTAAATAACGAAGTTATGCCTTATTGTTCTTTTCAGTCTTCTGAACAAAATAGATAGACAGTATTAATGAATAAATTTTTTGATCTTCGCTTTAGTGTTCAATATGTTTGCTTTATTTATATATTTATATGTTTGCTAAAAGAATATAAACAGATGAAAACTGAATCGACAAAATTTAAATGCAATTTCTAAAGTTAATTTTTAGTGGTGTGATAAGATGTTCAATCCTGAATGTCCAGACATGTTTCCTCGTGGATTTCCATCGGCGATTTTTTTAGTGTGTGTTCAACCACACAGAGATAAATGTGTATCATTTTAGTACGACAAAATAAACGAGAAATTCATTTCTTCTTCATTTTAACCAGAAACTATGGGATGACGTCATGACATTTCTAGGGCTTCGAGATTTAATCGAATCTGTCTCTTCTTTTCCACTCCAGAGCCAACCAACGTGTGATTCCATAAAAAAACTGAAACTGTATTGTGTTCAATTAACATAAACAGATGAAACCTGAATCAACTGAATTTGTACCAAGACGTTGAAGAATGAAAGTCTTATGAAATGGTATTTAAAAGGAGTAACAGTTCAGATGCTTGAAAAGTATTGGTGAGTAGATCGCTGCGACTCAAAAAAATTAACTTCAAAACTCCATAACTTTGATATTAATCATAAAAACTTTTAATATAATTTTTTAAGCGGCACGATAAAGGATTCAAACCTGAATGTTTTCATACATGTGGATTAACGAATTTTTTAGTAGGCAATAAAAAATTGATTTATCTGTCTGAAATTTAATTTTAGAGTAACGAACGTTTAAGAAATTTGTTTAGTAAATGCATTAAACGAAACTCTACCGCGCTTCATAGATATTCATCCCCGCTCGTTGATTTGCTATGATCGAGCCAAAAACGAGCAACCAGAGATAAGCCGACATAAAGGCAGCTTTGGAGCTTCCAGAGCTGCTATCTTTGCTCGAACGATAGGAAAGTTTTTGCTAAACCACTATTAAGCAATATAAGTGAAGTGACTAGTGAAAATTTTTAGCACATAATAATAAATAACTGATTGACTGACACTTGATTCTACAGCAACCAAAGAGAAAATAAAAAAAAAAATAAGTTTGATTTTTTTGTAAATTAATTAATTGATTTATCTATCTGAGAATTGATTCTAGAGCAATCAGAAAAAAAATAGCGAACAGTTTTAATCAAATTTGTTTCGCATATTACAGTCCCAGTGAATGCGTGAAACAAAACACTAGATCGCGCTGTAATTTGCTGCTATGATCGAACCAAATTTGTTTCGACTGAAACCATAATAAAACAATAAAGACCGCAGAACTGTTGCGTCCTTCGCAAAAACAAGCCAGAAATTTCTCCATCCTTCAGTGCAAACAGATATCTGAAACGACACATGAACAGATGAAAACTGAATCAACGAAAGATCATTGACTCTCAAACAATTTTTAAATGAAAGTTTAATTCTATAATTTTTGTAAAGTAATTGCACTTGTTATTCATAAGGACTTCAGACCCTACCGTAATTTTTTCTTATACAAAAAAAATAAGAACTTTGCGGTGGTCTTATAGTACTTATTGAAGACCACCAAAGGATGAAGATTATCGAGTAATAATCCAGTTCTTGAAAAGATATTTCACGAACAATAAACAAGTCAAATAAAATTGACCTTAAACTTGATTTAAAAAAATTGATAATCTATAAAAGTTATGCCGTAATAGTAAAAAAAAAAAATATAAAAATAAAGTGGAATGTTTAGTAGATAAGTGTTGAGATTATCGTAACCTGTTTTAACTTATTGAGTAGGGAGATAAACCTAACATAAAACCTGATAAGGAAAAGACTATTTATTTATTTCGTTTGCACAAACACCTTGAGTAAATGTCATATATACATATTATATAATTTTACTACACAAGCGTACTTATTTTTGAATAAAAATTTGTTATCCAAAAAAACACAAAATTCTTTTGGGAAATATTAAATGATGTCACCGGCAGTAATTAAAAACAATGTCTTTTATTATTGTGTTGCCAATGTTTTTGACCTTTCAATGAAACGGTCAATGAGATTTGGCACTGAACTATGAGAAAATTTATTAAACTGCTATCAATCAACTAGAAAAAAATTACACAAAAACGTAACCATTTAGAATCATTAATAAAATCGCTTGGACACCATTTCAAAAATTATGGTACAAACTGTAAAAAAAATCGGTTCTAATCAGCAGTGACTCACGAGTGATTAATAAGTCGAAGCGTTGAATCACAGATCATTAAGTTTTCATCTAGAATCACGAAGAATGCAGTTAATGCATTACTGCACGCACAGTTAATTAAAAAAATAATAAGAAACGCATTAAAAATATGATTCAAACGATAGAAGAAAAATGCAGTGCTTTGAAAACAAAACTACGTGCGAGGAAAAATTACTGATAAGTTATCGAAGTAATAAAATTACCAAGAATCAAACGACAAATAATTACGAATTATCAATAATTCTATACGTTGATAATGATTATACAATTTTTTTCTGGTTATTAAGTGAATTTTGACAATGTTCAAGATTTAAATTTAATAAATTTTTGTCGAGGAGGAGAAAATTAAAACTCGATTTGTTTATATCAGTGTTATCGCTTATTAAAACCAAAATAACGACATTGGATGGATACCCATGAGAATTCGTTAATATTTAATGAACTTTTACAAATTTGACAAACAACGTTGTTTAATTATTTCAGTTTCGGTTTATGTTTTGACATGTGAATCACAAATGCATAATTCAGCGTTTTTTTTCTTTTATAAATAAGCGTCATAAAATAAAAACAATTTGTGATGTCAATGAAGTTACATAAAATCATGTACACCGTTAATAAAAGTTTAATTCAAATATATTATTGTTGAACGACAACTCATGACCGAATTCGATATTTATTGAACAGCGCTCTTGAAATGCAAATTTCGAAACATCCATGTCACACTGTATACGCTTTTTTCCCAAAAATACAAATAAATATTCAAGGTTAGTATTCGTTGTATCATCATTAATAATAACAAACTTTTTTAGTTAATAAATTTTCAACCGAATTGTGATCAATAACAACAACAAATATTCAATTTTTCCCGTTGTTTTTGATTGAACAGCAATAAAAACTCGAGTAAAAATGCTTCTAAAACAATAATTTATAATAAAACTAAAACGTAATAGGGAAACGAGACTTTCTCGTGATTTAAAATTTTTTTTCGTAACTGTAAAAGGTTACGTTATTAACATAATACGCATATTTAACTTAATTATGATTCATAAGCGCCTATTACAGTTAAGAATGTTTTTTTCTCTTGCTCGACGTTTCCCATGTTTGATGAGATTTTACTATTTTTTAAGATGATGGAAATTTAATTCGATTTTGCGTACTCGAAAGTTGCAATTATGTGACAGTGTGTCAATAGGTCAATGTCACTAAAGAAAACTGTTGCTAATTAAAAATACAAATGAACGTATCGATAATATTCTTTTGTAAAATTAAAAATATGTTGTGCACGACGATAAGGTTCTGAGCGCGCATGATAAAGGAAGGATGTGACGTTGATTGGTGGGAAGAACATATATTTGCATGATATCAGGAAGATAAATTTTATAAAAGATATTAAATAATGTGAACAATTCGAAATTGTTTCAGACTAAAGGTATTATTAAATTGGTTTATGCCCGGATATACTAATCGAAAATGTTTCCCGTCATAAACTTAATCAAATGTAAAAAAAGTAGACTTCTACGGGTAATTAGATATGAATAACAAAAAAACAGAAACTAACATCTTTTCATTAAAAAAAAACAACATTTTGTATAGTATAGATGATGCTCGGTTTCTTTAGTAAATTTCCAGTTATAATTGAAGGTCAATTATTTCAGATTCACTAAGACTACAAATTAGATGTTATTTGTTGTGAAAACTGTTGAGCTGAAAGAAAATAGTTTATAGTTCCAGTTTCATACATTTTAAATATTAGGTGCACAATAAACTAAGCTTCTACACCCACACTTGATTAATTATTTTTAGTTTTTATAGTTTATAGTTCCAGTTATAGCTGAAGGTCAATTATAGTATAAGCTAAGACTAGGAACTACTCAAATAAAAATTAAATTGACTTATTTAAAGTATACCGAACTTTATTTTGTAGTCCTAGTGCCTCATCATTTATATTCATCTATAAGTGGAACTGTAAACCAAGAAAAAGCAAGCAAGGTTTAGGTAAACAGTTTTGATTTTCCTTCTTTTACAGTTCCGTTATAGGTGAATGTAGATTATCATGCACTAGAACTACAAAATAAATTTAATTTATTGTTTTTAAAATAATTGTTACCAATTCAATATTTTTTGTACATTTATGTTGCGGTCATAATTAACAGACTTTTCCAAGTTCTAGTTGTCTAGTGCTAACAGATTCTTTTTCTACTAATTGAAACAACGGAGAAAAACTTTAATATGTAAAAGAGATAATCATTAATGAAAGAAAATGAAATAATGCTTTAAAATCTTTTAAAATCTTTAGTTGAAAACGTTTTCAATGATAGTAAAAATCAAGATCAAATTTTTACAATCAAATTAAGTTTAAATTTTTTATCAAATGACAATAAATTTAATTAATTATATTTACATGCAATACCCGGTCTGTGAAATCTTTAAATTTAAACAAATAAGTAGAATTCTGAAGGCCCTTACATACTTCTAAAGTTATGTGAGATCCTTATGCATCTTAAATAACCGACCTTCAACTATAACTAGAACTATAAAATAAGATGTTGCAGTCTGAATGTAGTTCTACTCAAAAAAATTAATAAATAAAAACTCGGTTTATTTTATAACACTGAATTTAGTAATTCAAATGTTTCTACAATAACAAAAAATAAAGTCGGTGCTGTAACCTTGAACTACATCTACATTAAAACAACAAACAATAGAAGCTCGATTTATTTTGTATCAATCATTGAAATGAATATTGATTTAAGTAGTTTTTAAAATTTAAAAAATCTCGTTATAATCTATTTCCTAATTGTAGTGCATTTTAAATTAAATAATCGACCATCCACTATAAACGGAACTCTAAACTAAGCAAAAGTAATCGCATCATTCTATATAAAAGCAAAAAATAATAGAATCTCGACTTCTTTTCTTACCAATGATCTTAATTCTCAATTATTAAATATTGACCAGTATAACAAAAAACGAATTCAACGCTTTTACTCTAGATCTACTTCTACATTAAAACAAGAAATAATAGAAACTCGTTTTATTTCATATCACTGAATTTAATTTTCAAAAAAGTATAACTGGATAAACTAAAAAAAGGAATAAAGTAAATATTCTAGCAATCATAACGAAAATTTACGTCTGTGAAGTTACCGCACACCTTTAAATTTAAAAAAAGTAGTAGAGTTCTGAATGCTCCCTGCCTAGTTCTAGAGTTCTCTATCGATTCTAGAAATAACACTTCAAGTTACGGCAGAGAGGATGGGGGGCTACTTCACATTTCATGCTACTTTAAAGTGGTATAACTTTTTGTTACCAATTTTAGCGATATAGTTCTTAATGATTATCGTTAAAAATTTAGAGGGGAGAGGGGGGGGGCAATTAAACGTCTTGTAAAAATCACCTTTATAGAACATTAAACATTTCATCTCATATGAACATCATTTTTCAATAGGTATACGATTTTTCAGTTGACAGTTCTGATAGCCTCCCGAATAGTTCTATCAAAAATGAGGAAACAATATCACGCAAAAGAAAAAGTTCCCACTTTGCGAAGTTGCAAGATTGAAAATGTGTTAAGTCCTATAGAGGCAACTTTTTTTCTCAATAATTGAATTGTTCTATCAGTTTTATTTGCAGTACGACACAAAAAGTTTTTCTCTATAATTGATTATTTTCATTAATTCTTGAAAATAATCAATTACGGATGTTATCGTTTAAAATTTTCAATCCCTCTCTTTATTGTTTTGCGTAGTACTGTTAGAGATGGTGGTCATTTTTGATATAACTATTCAGAGGGCTATCAGAACTGTCAAAAAATAAACAATTTTGAAAAAAAATACTGCCTTAATTTTTCAATCTTGCAACTTTCAGGTTTATAAGCAGAACTCCTTCTAAAATCGATAAAGAATTCTAGAACTGTGCAACGAGACATTCAGAACTCTACTAATTTTTTTAATTTAAAATGGGGCTAACTTTCACGGACGTAAATAAACCGATCTTCCATTAATTTTCGTTATGATGGCACAACCTTTACTCCTTTCTTTAGTTTACAGTTCCACTTATACTTTTAGACCAATTATGTACTTAAGATGCACTAGGATTAGAGTACATATTTTTGAAAACTAAATACGGTGCTAAAAAAGTATTCAAGGTTCTATAATTTTTTGCTTTGATGTAGAATGACGCGATTACTTTTCTTAGTTTACAGTTGCAATTATAGTGGAAGGTCGATTATGTAACGAGCACTATAACTAGGAAATATATTTTATAGAGATTTTATTTGTTTTAAAGATACTGAAATTAATATTAAATATAGTGATAAAATAAACAAACTATAACAAAATTATTTGTTATAGTTCCTGTTACAGTTGGAGGTCAATTATTTAAGATAAACCAGGCTGTGAAAATTAAATCAAAATTAAATTTAGTGTTATTACAAGAACCGAGTTTTTATTTTTATTTTGTAATAGAACTAGATTAAGGTTGCGTCAAATATTTTTCTTCCTTTATAGTTCCAGTTATAGTTGAAGGGCAGTTATTTAAGATGCTTAAGGACTATGAAATAGATTTTATTAATTTTAAAAACTACTGTACCACGGTCTTTTTTTTTTTTTTTTTATTTATAGTTCCAGTTATACATAGAAGATCAATTAATGAAAATATGTAAACACATACGAATAGTTAATTCTAAAACTACTAAACAGAAAATTCAACTGAGGTATATAAAATAAACCATGATAGTTCTATTTGTTTTGTAATAAGTTGGTGGTATGGGTATTTTTTGTTTTGATTGAAATGTAGATTTAGTTTATAGTTCCAGATATCTACTAGGATGCACAAGAACTACGAAACAGATACATTAATTTTAAAAAGTACAGAACTCAAATCAAATTCATTGATTGAAAATAAGATTCTTGATTTTTGTTCTGATGTGGATTTGATTACTTATTTTTAATTTATAGTTCCAGTTACCAATTAATGTCCATTACTAAAATTAAATTCAGTGATACAAAATAAACCGAGCCTCTATTATTTCTGTTTCGATGTAGTTCTAGTACTAGTTATAGTTGAAAGTCAATTATTTAAGGTACTCTAGAACTACGAAAAGATTTTATTTGCTTTAAAAACTTGGAATTAAATTTAATGATAAAATAAACGCTAAGTTAAATACTTTTTTTTAGTTTATAGTTCTATTTTAAAAACTAATTTTTTTCGCGTTGGTATGCATATAGATTCACACTACAACTCTGAATATTTCATTAGTTTACAGTTACAGTTCAAGGTCAGTTCTTTAAGTTGCACTAGGACTACGAAATAGATCTTATTGACGTTATTTTTTCATCCAGATATGTTCCAAAAATAGCATGCACACAAAAAACTTTATTGCCAAACATTCATGGTACAAAAATTTTAATCTAATTTAACCCGGTCATTTACTCCCATTTACGGTTAATTTCATATGACATTATTCGCTGCTTGATTTTTGACCTCGACGTCTAGCAGTCCTTGTCCAAAATTAGAAAAGTTTAAAAAACTCACACACCATCGAAAGAATGTTATAGAAATTCTTCACTTCCTCTTGTAGTTTAATTATACGCTCGAGTCGAACATAAAGAGATTTGGCATTTCATGTATTCATTCATAAACTTATAACATTGAAACCATCACAGGTATATAAAGAAAGCGAATCTTATATAGAATTGCGTCAAAACAAACGGTACTTATTGCGAAAAAACCTTATGTATTAACATCTTGCGCCAAAATTTATATTATCTTATAATTAGCAGCTACATACAGACAAGTTGTAATTAAATTTTGAATACCCTTAGACCGGAAACGCACGATGTGTAGTTTTTATAATTGAAACACTTAAACATCCGTTCTGAAAGTAAAGAAGCTCCACTTTAATCAATTTAATATTAGATTGATGTAATTCGCTACACATCAATTAACGTTCATAGTTTCAATTATTCAATTACGCACGGTGACATTTTTTGCCACCGCACCTTCGATAAACATTTTTTTTGCAAAAATAAAAGTGATGCTTGAACTAGGTTTAAAAATAGATTAATTTGTCTTGGCAACATTTTTCTATTACACTAACTTACGGAGCAGATGTTAGAGCATAAAACGTTCCAGTTAATTTGAATTGATAAAAATTTAGATTAATTCGTTTTCAATGTGTAACTTATCAAAAATAGTCCTTGAATTATAAAATTAACGTTTTTTGAGATTTCAAATCGAACAAAAAAAGTGTGATCTCATTGAATAAATTGCACCAAACTAAATTAAACATCATTAGTTATGACGTTTGTCCGAAATTTTATTTAATGAAACTGTCACGCAAGGTCTGCTAAACGGATATTTCCTAATCGTAACTGTCAAATGCAATTCTGATTTTTTTGCGGTACAAGCAAGTTAAAAATTATATAAATAACACTTAAAACAGAAAAAGAAATATTGGTGTTATTATTTTGATTGATGGTTAATTGAGCGCATCCTGTTATGTCTTTACATTGTTATGTTCAAAATTTCGTTTCGAGGACGAGCGGTAATAGAAGTAGACAATGACAAAATTGTAGACGGAAATTCATGTTCTGCGAGTAGAAAAAAGGTAATAGTTGAGAGGATACGAAAGGATGTGACAAACATTAAAAGTAAATTATAAAATTCCTCCTAGAGTTTTTTTTTGGTTGATTTCTGAGAAAAAAGATGCATGAAAACTAGATATTCACGTAAAAGTTGTAGAAAATGTAATTTAAACAGTGTTTGATTTTTATTATTCGCTGAAAATTTTAAAATAATTTCGAATCTGCAATTACTAAAGTTACACGAAAATCTTGAATATTATAGAATTTAATAGAAATTTAATAAGAATTCACTGGAAAATAATGTTCATTATATATAAAACAAAATATGAAACACAAGTTGCAAATTACATATTCTACAACTATTATTAGACATTACCAAAGAATATTGACAATAATTAGTGGAATTCAGACAGTATTTACAAAAAACTTGAATATTGTAGGAATTTAATAGAAATTGAATAAAAATTTAATGGGAAAACAGTATTCATTGTATATAAAATAAAATATAAAACACAAGTTGCAAATTTCATATTCTATAACTTTTATTAGACATTAAAAAAATTTTGACAATAATTAGTGGAAATGAGTTGGTATTACAAGAAAATCGAAATATTCTAAGAAGTTAATAGGAATGTAATGGGAAAATTATATTGTAACGAATCGCATTGTTTTCGTTATCGCATTTACAAGTGCGAGAAATTAATAAACAGTCAATATCAAATTATACTCTTCAACGGTATTAATTTTTTTTATTTACGTACAGTTACTTTAATTCGTATACAACCTTCACAACATTCTACATGTTTAATTTATATCAACTTAACATAACGAATAATAACTTCGAACTGAACTGACTTATACTTTTTAAAAGAATATCTAGAAGATAATTGAACGTTCTAGAAACATCGCGATTACTCTAATTTATTCTGGAAATTCCAGTGGCGTAACGATATATAAAATAAAATATGAAACATAAGTTGCAAATTATATATTCTCCGACGTTTATTAGACATAAAAAAAAAGAATATTGACAATAATTTAGTGAAATTTAGTTGGTCTTAAATATTGTAAGAATTTAATAGAAATTGAATAGAAATTTAATGTGAAAATAATATTCATTGTACAGTTGTCCAATTTTTACATTTTTTTTAACTTGTAGAGTCTTTAAAATTACAGTTTTCAACAATTTATAACATTTTTCTTACAAAAATAATACGCAATTTTTTAGGAATGGAAATTAAAGAAATTGTATTAACAATTTTTTCTTCAAAAAGTTTGAGTACATTACTGGATTGGTCTTTCGCAGACTTTCCCTTAAATGGACATTTACTAATTTTCATCAATTATTAACAGTTTTTTGGTTAAATTATGAATCACATTATTTTTATGAATTTATTTCTTTTGATCAACGGAGAGAAAAAACTAAAAGTTAAAAAGTTAGTCAAAATAAATAGAAATTTTTTGGAGTGTTCCGCTTTCAAGTAGGTCATACCATATATAAAATAAAATATATGAAACACAAGTTGCATATTAGGTATTCTACAACTTTTATTTGGAGATTTTCTAAGAAATTAAAAGCAAACTTTTTATTCGGACTTGTCAGTATAATTTATTAAAATAGATGTATAGGTAACACTAAAAGGTGTTCATTATTGGATACTTTTGGAAATTTGAGTTTGATTTTAAACTTTTAAGATACGTTTCCATGTTTGTTTTAATTTACTAGGGTCTAGCTTGGCATAAAAACAATTCTTCTACCGTTGTAAATACAGACAATGGGACAACTCGCCGACGACATCTTCTTATCAAGACAACCGGACGTTCGGACAACTACTCGACTGGAGATCTTGAGTGTTATGCGACGGTTTCCATGCCAAAAATTTTAACACCTTTTGTTTTCACTTTCTTCCGACGAATTAGGGTTAGAACATTATAACTAAGAAAAAAAATTCTGTACTAAGGTCAGCTGGCCATATGTCAACAAAATATCCGCTGTATCGATTTTAATAAAACTTGGCGTATAGGTGACATATTTCATATCAAAAAGCTGATTATCTCACAATTACGACAAGTAATGCAAATGTAAATGACTTCAAAATAAAATTCTCTTACTTTTGATTATTTAAAAACCCTGTGTTTAGAAACAAAATTTATACAGTGAGTTTTCTCAATGATTAGTTGTTCTAACGTCGAGTTGTCCTGACAGCGTGATAGTCGACGAGGTGTCTACAGCGAATTGTTTCGGACTCGCCAATACATTACCGTCCGTGTTCGCAAGTTCTGAAATGATTTTAAAGAAAAAAAGCACCGCTTTCCTAAAAATTAATATTTCAATATGGCGTCCACTTTCGTGAATATCAGGGGAAGGCAGATTAATGAAAATACGGAAATTAGTAGGGGGAGGGCAAAATTACCTGAAAAGTCGAAGGAAAATACAATTTTCCACTTTTTAGTACAAACAATCATTGTGATTACAGAATAAGTGATATATATATATTTCAAGATTTAATTTTCTGCGCTTTTCGGAGGACATCCATCTTGATTTGTTTTCAAATTTTTTAATTATTATTCAGACGATAGTTTGAATGTTTTTGATGATATGGTTCTCGAACCAAACTTGTTTACAACTAAAATTGATTAACACAAATTTCTATTATTAAATAATAATACTTTTATAGTTTCTTAGCAAGATTTGTCTAAATTACATATTAGTTTTAATGTAATTAATTCATGCGATTTCAAAATATTTTTGTCATTTTTGTTCATATCTCAAAACTCCAATTACTTTCTCTGGCATTCCATCTTTTTATACGCAATTAATTTCAAATTAGTTCTTTAGATAGAGCAGACTTTTCACCAACTGAACAAAAATATTTTTAACGTGAAAAAATTCGTTAAAAAAATTTAAAATAGTGTAAGCGAGGAAAACTTTTTTCCACGCAAGTTGGAAAGTTGCCTCAGGACCAAAGCGAGTCAGAAATTAGAGCGAGAATGGAATAAGTTATCATCTCATGTTGGACACAAACATGTTTTCATTTACAGCATTTTTTTTTCATTTTATACAGCTACTAACTACGGTGTCAATTGAGATGTATGCTGGTATAGGGCTACTTTACCTAAATATATTAATCAAAGGAATATATCAAAATAATATACAATAGTTTTAACAACAAATTGGTCTTGAGAGACTATACTCGAAACTTTTCCTCGCTAGCTATTAAAGAAGTAAAAGTCAAAATTTGTAAATAAAAGAAAATTTGGTTTGAAGATGCGATTGATCGAGGGAAAAATTTGTTGTAAATTGCGAAAGTGGTTTCATTAAGAAATTTTAGTATACACATCAAAGGAATTTATGAGAGTTTCTTGGAATTTATTGACTTTGATAGTAATTTAGAAGAAAGACTGTTTGTAAATAATATGGGAATTTTTAAACAGCTGGTAGTAAGTGCCATTATGAACGAAGCGAAGTTATAAAGATGAAAAAAGAAAATGCAGAATGTGTGAAAATGGGTAGGAAAATCTAACATGAGGGAGGAGTGTGATTAATTGAAAATGGAAGAAAGGAGAATGAGCGTGTTATTAGAAGAAAGCAAGAAGTAATAGATTGGATTAAGAAAGTGTTGAAAAGATAACAAAAATAATAGTTTTCCAAAAAGAAGAGGAAGAAGAAAAAATATTTAATAAGAATTTATTGGGAATTTGCACTATCCATTAACGCCATTAACGAGAATTGAAGTCGGATATTGTCGATAATCTTAGTGCCGCTCAAAGTTGCTTTAGTGCAGCTTGTCGATAAGATTATTCTCGGTTACTCTTCTGCACGGCAAGGTGCATCTAATAAAGACAGCACTCGAAACAATATATGTTATTTGAGTTAAAGTTTTCTAAGAGTAATATGGTAAACAATATTTTTGTTTACCCTTTTCACTAATTAAAAAAGAACACCTCTAAATGTATTTTTTTTTAAAATAAAAGTCGATATAAGCGATACATTTAAATAGAGTCAGAAATTTATTGTACATTTTCATGAAAAAGGAATTTAGTGTATACTAATTTCGTTTTCGATGAAAAACTTTCCCTTTAAATTCAAGAATATCCTAGATTTTCTTATCTTTTCTTCTAATTATCAGTACTTTTTTTAATGCCTAATAAATTCAGCAAATTCCCATTCTAAATATTTTTTAGTCCCATTTTATCGCACAAATTACGCGCTATAATTCTTAAATTCCCTGGAGTTTCATAGTGAACAAAATCTTAAATTACATTGTTTTCATAAAATGAATGTGGAGAAATACAATCGAATCAATGCATCAGGAACAATATCCGACTTCATTTCTGGTTAATGGCCGTCAAGAGGTGGAATAATTTCCTATAAATTCCAGTTTAAATTTTCTAATAAATTCCCAACTAATACTGCGAATTCACATTAAAATTCCATAAAATCTTATAAACTCCTATCGGAGTCGATAAATTTCCTTACATACTCTTACTAGATGGCTCAATTCAATTGAAGATCCTTGAAAATTTAATTACTTTCTCTGAGATTACATCTTTTTATACGCAACTTACTTCAAAATTGTTTCGATAAGCGCAATTCTTTTAAGTAGCCAGCAGACTTTCAGCAAGTGAACGAACAACATTTTTAACGGAAAACAATTCGTTAAAAAATTACTAAGAAGCGAGAAAATCTACTCTTTTTTCCACGCGAGATCGAAAGTTGCCTCACGACCATAGCGAGTCAGATATTAGAGCTAGAATAGAAAAAGGTTTTCCTCACGTATGAATAGGATTTACAAATCAAAATATAGAATAGTTTTATCGAAAATTCTTCAATTCTTTAGACAGACATTCAATGTAAATGTTTCCAATTTACTAGCGCTCATGGGGACAAAAAATTTATCAGGGTGATTCATTGGTAAATGCGCATACGTTAGGATTAAATAGGGACATCAAGAGCATTCTAAAAAACATATATTGTACAGGTCTCCGATCCTTTATAAACAAGATACAGGGTGTTTTATTTGTTTTGTTAATTTTTTTATTTGCCCATAACTCACTAACCACATTGTGAATTTCTTTAATACTTGCAACATATTTTCTTTCCAGTAAAGTAAAAATTAATGTTAATCGAGATACGGACGAAAGAACGATTGTATCGATGTATCAGCAACAATACCCTACTTAACTTCTAATTAACGGCGTTCAAGGGTATTAAACGATTTCCTAATAAATTCCCAACGAATTCTGTGAATTCCTATCGAAGTCGATAAATACCCCTTCAACTCACACATTCCTTACAGAAATACCCACAGTTTATGACCAAAATCTAATAAAATCTCTGGTGAACAACAAATTCTGTATGTTATTAAACTTGTTTTAGCACAAAACAATTTCAAACCTGTGTGAAATTTGATGAGAAGTCCTCTTTTGAAAAAAAAAGTGTGCAACGCAAAATATTCATTGGCTTAAAGTTATCTAAAATTAAAAAAAAAACGTCTTCCGGGATTGGACCGTGTCGAAATTGTAACCGTAGCTGCTAACGTTTCGCCACCTACCGTAAGGGGCTTCATCAGGGCGAGAAACTTAAACAAACAAACGAGAGTTCAAAGTAGACTACTAAAAGTCAGGTAACCAACTTGTCAACCAAGCCAGATTGTAGATTGAAAGAAGTCGGTTATGGAATCCTCAATTCTTACATTATCTAAAATTTAATTAAATTACTTTGAGTACCTCATTCAATTCGAAACTTTTCATACGTGAGTTGGTTCCGATATTTTAGACATTGTATATTATGGTCATTTTTTTGTAACGGGTGGGACATTCAAACAACTTCTAGATATTTGACTGTAAAATTAAGGAAAACACAATCATGACCGGAAAGATATCTGTCTGAAGATTACTTTTGCTATAAGCTGATTTTTCACCAATAAATTGTAACATTGTTATTCATTAAAAAAGGAGTGTAACGGGTGGGACTGTTTTTACCCACTGTTTTTTTCTTCCGAAGGAAAAGGTTAAAACTCTGCGATTCCTGAAGAGATAAAATATATGTTTAAGTTGAAGGTATAACAGTTGACTTTTGATTTTTAAATTATTACTTTTTTTTTATATGAAAAAAAATGAGAAAGTTAACGTAACGGGTGGGACAGCACTTGGTAACGGGTGGGACGCGTCTTAAGACAATGCTCTAAAAAGCTTTAAAAACCCCCCATAAAATGACTAAATGAATTGTTCTAAAGCGAAAGCTTCTCTTGTACTATTAATAAACCAAACTAAAATGTAAAGTTGAACAATTATTTGAACACCAAGTTAAAAAAAGGAATAAATACAAAAAAGTTTAATAACAAAACTAGTATGGTTTTTCAAAAACTTCTACATCGGAACAGAATTGATAATAATCATGGTTCCTCTTCACAATGAGTTTAGGCTCAGTCAATACACCAAAAATATCATCAAATTGAATGAAACATACTTCTTCCGATACATGAAATCGTCTCAATTGGTTTGAAGTTGTTCGTTTCAGGAACAAAACTTTTGCTTCACGTTCTTTGAAGTCAATTTGTTGGATAATTCCAGCATACCTATAAACATTCAAATTCTTCCTGTTCTCTGAGGTAATTTTGACGAGCACAAAAGTTTCTGGTTTTAATTCACTATAGACAATTTTTCCTGACTTCCTAGATGAACTTTCAGCCTTGCTTGATGGACCTGGTGACACTTCCTTGGAACTGTTTTCTTCCTCGAAGTCAGTGAATACATCTTCTACTCTCAATTTCTTTTTTTGAGAAGTCGAATTCTTCAAGACTTCATGCTCAAAACATTTCTCTGACTTGTAGCAAATTTTGTCTTCAAGGTGCAGTCATCTTTTGCTTTAAAAAAATGCATTGATTTATCTTAGGTATGGCTGAAATTTCTTTCCATTTGGCATCCAATTCTCTCTGATAATTTTTGACGTCTTCTTCATGGATGTATAAAGTTTTCACACCTCTAATGTTCTTTTCCGCAAACTCATGGCAATCTTTTGCCCCACTAAAACAGTTCTTCTACTTCTTATCGCAGCCCAAAATGATTGCTTCAAAACTGCACCGATTCCATCAACTGCATCTTTCCCATGACTAGTTGCCATGAAATTCCACTCAATTTCTAGTTTAAAGTCTAATGAACAAGGTTTGACAAAGTGTAACGGATTTTAAATTGACCAGAGCAGCCATCAGTAAAATTTTTCAGTTTCTGTAGAAAAGGGTATTTAATTTTCAAATGATCAAAAATAACTTTCAAACAGTACCATAATCTGTATTTATCTTGTTTTTTATGTCGGAGAGTATTGCAAAGCATTTCTTCTCATCATTCAACCACACACAACAGGTAAAAATCATCACATGCTTTTGGTTAAAAAGAGCGGATTGCGCCTCATCTTGGTACTTGATAGACAATTTTTCCGCAAAGTCAATTTGCATGATTGCATTATTATGCTCTATATTCTCTCTAACTTTTGTGAAGTGCTCAGACTGAACATTATTAATACTGTAATGTAGTTTGAACTGACCTAACTTTTCTTGCAAAGCGTTAACAGCTTTGGGAAGTGTGTGTTCAACATCAATTAAAGTTAGCCGTTTCTCATTCTTGTCAATTGACGATATTTAACAATTTTTGTGCCTGAAATTTAATCTGAAATTAAAAATCACAATCACAATTGCCTCTCATACAAGTTTCATTATTTGTATCGCAACAAATTTTGTCCGTTACTTCATGAATTTTGGAGGGAAAATCAACAATTTCATCAGAAATACAATTAATTAGATTTGTTACTCAAAAAAACTTGTGCAGGTTTTAGATGATAAAATGCTGTAAAACTTAATTTGTATTCAGGATGAGTTTGACAGAACAGTTAATGCAGCTCACCAACCGTCATAACAAGGTTCGCGATTCGCTGTCGCTCCCCGGTAGCAGGATTTTTTCAAGAGAATGTATCTTTTTTCCCTGGTGCTTGATAAGAATGTTTCTCCGACAAGTAAAATTTTATCGCTTGAATTCTTACCTCTTCAGAAATCGTTGTCGTAGGTTTTTGGTGGTTCCTTAAATAACACCTGTCTAGCTTTCTTTGAAATGATTTTTCATCGTAAATTAATTTACGCACAACAGCCACTTTCTTCCATGGGCTATCAGGCAATACCCGTCTCAATTTTTGTACAGCTTTTCCTAATGTCCGACCAGAAGAGTAAGATCCCATACCTGGACTTTAGCAATAGCTGCAGCAACATTTTTTTTTCTTGTGACGGTGATGTCTCTTTCGTGCTGTTGCTTTCGCTCGCTGACGTGCATTTTCATCTGCATTTTCTTTACAAAGTTGTATCTTCTTTTGTCGCCTTGCTGCATCCCGCTCCCTTTCTGTTTTTAAATACTCAGCATATTGTATTGAATTCTTCTGTCTATGTGAACGAGATTCCCAATAATTTTGGGCCTTTTTATAGGAGTTGAGGAACAATAGGGTCGTCAATGATACACCATGTTCTTAATAGCCGACGTTTCGATTGGCGATGGCCAAATTTTTTGAATTTTTGACGATCTGGACCCCTATGGTTCCCTTGAGGAGTCCTTGATGTCACCAACTCTTAGATTGTCTTGAGAAAGATTGGCCATCGCCAATCGAAACGTCGGCTATTAAGAACATGGTGTATTATTGACGACCCTATTGTTCCTCAACTCCTATAAGAAGGCCCAAAATTATTGGGAATCTCGTTCACATTGAATTTTTAAGGAGCTTTAATACTTTTTCTTCTGTCTATGTTTTTGCATCCTATTCGCTTAAGGCGGCATGGTTAACAAACCTGCAAAAAATTTCAGCAAAATATTTCATTTCAAGTGGCTTTCCTTTGTATTACACGCAGGTTTTAACATTCTCAGTTAAGATGACACATTAAAGTATCTTTTTCTTGGCATAAATGTGATGAAATTAATTTGTCCTACCCGTTATATGTCCCACCCATTACACGTATTCTCAGCAGTAAATAGAGTTAAAAATTTGAAAGGAACATGTAAGTTTGAAGCACCGCTGGAATGAAGTGAAAAACAAAAATTAACAAAAAATAAGCCCGTGATGCCAAAAAACCCATTTTTGATTGAACGGGTGGGACAAAAATCTATGAAACTTCCACGGTATGTAATGTATTGTGAATACTTACTTTTAAAGTTTGAAATGTGGGAGCAACTTCCTTATCACTTTGTTTTGGTCTGTGAACATAACCTATAACTCTCGAGAAAAAAAGTGTTGCCAACACAGCACTGCTGAAACTATATGCCCAGTTACAAGTGTCAACGACACTAAAGACGTAAAAACAAGAAAATTCCTGGAAAAAAAGGGCAAACCCGATATGATTCTGAAACTGCAGATAATTATGAAGGCATTCATGCAGAGAACACTTAAATATTCTAGAATTTAATTTTTGACTCTGTTCCACTTTGGAAAAAAATGGCTCTGTGGTGAAATACCTGATGATGGCGCGGTAACGCCGACCGTTTTCGACGATGTTACGAGCCGGTTTTTTTGTTAATAAAGAGTCTTACCTCTTATAGATACTTTTTGAAGTTTATAATTCATACTGCCTCTTGTTTCTAATACATGAAATATGTATTTCTGATTAATGGACTTGTATTATGAAATTTATCATCAAGAGGTGGAATAATTTCATATAAATTCCAGTTTAAATGCAACGATCCTCAATTAATTCTGCGAAAGAATTCCTATTAAATTCCCATACAATCTTATGAATTCCTACTAAATTCCCTTGAATTTTCATTAAATTCCTTACCAAGAACCTCAGTTAGCATAACCTTTTTTGTTATTAAAATCAGGTTGCACACTCTGTATAGAAAAGTACATACACTTGCATTTAAGGAAAAAATTGCTTGTGCAACAACACAATAAAAACCGAAACGATTATGTTATTTGTTAGTGGAGTTTTTCCCGGGGAACTTACTTGAAACATTGCGGTACTAAAAACGGAAATGGTTTATGCTGTGTGCATTATCATTTTTAAAGAGAATTACGTTAAGTTGCTTGCGTAACATAATGTTTATTAATAACCGACGTCGATCAAGAATCTTTTCAAGCTAATAATAGTAATATTTGAGTGTTTATGAGTTTTATTTATTGCTACCAATGTATTCTGCACAATTACATTGTTCAGAAATTGAATTTATTGCCAGTATGTGTATGATAGTACTGAAATTTTAATTACTTTTATTATTCATTCAGTTCGGCATTCAACAGAGCTATAAGTTCAAACTTTCCAGAAAAAAATAATGACGAAATGGTTAAAAATTTCCACGCTTGTGCAATAACACAAATTAATGAAATGCCATAAACTGACATGTGCGTAGAATATTTTAAAGACCCATACACTTGCTTAATTTCACCTATAACAACAAAAGAAAGTATTAAAGACTGCCATCATTATGCAAGTCAAGAACCATAAAAAGATAACATCTCTATTTTTTTTCGAACCGGTTTTTTTAGTATTTAGTCCGTTTAAGCGTGATTTCACTTTTGTTTCGCAATTTTTTTTTTGCAACAAACGGCGTTGATCGTGCAGAAAAGTTTGTAATTAAATCGCATTTGAAGTAGCTTTAAACGCGCAATTAATCTAGTTATAAATAGGAAATAGAACAAAACAATAGTAGCAATAATCGGATGAATTTAGATATGGCTTAAACAATACTCGACTTGGTTTTAATCATTTTCTTGCTGATAATGCGAAACTAGAAGGCTTATGCTTGAATGATTTGCCTCCCTACTGGAAGTAAACAACTTGGTTCTCCTTTTAAACAATGGAGCATAAACACTTATGTATGTCAACGTTTTTCGCACAGTCCGTATATTTATTACATAAATGTTTTATGACTGTTTCAGATTATTGCAACAACTAGAAAGACAATTTGTGGCGGAAGTGTCTTGAGTAACGTTTTCACAAAACAATGCGTTTTTTCTTTTATATCTAAATTTCAGAATAGTAGCATGATTTTTTTCACTATTTCTCACGAACCAGTAGTACTATTCTTTTTCTCCTCAACAATAGTTGTACTGTGCAGATGAGGAATTTGACCTCGTAAACAATTTATTTCTTTGCTTGTAACTAACTGGCCGACGGCAAATGACCTTTAACTTTTAATTAACAGCCTGCCAGTTAATTCGTGTAATTTACTTATGAAAAAGCGCGTACTTGTGCATTCTTGCAATAGCATTACGAAAAAAAACACGTCGACTTAATAACAACTCGTTTAAAATTAGTATATATTGGTTACATTAACGCCTTTAATATTGTTTGTATTGCTTATTTTGAACTACGAAATATTTATCATCTTCTAAGTTGTGTTGACTTTATGTATTGAATGTTAATGCGTTTTCTATTTCCTGTTTTCTAAAAACTGTGTGCCGAAAGAAAATAAAATTAAAACGAAACGAAAATGTAATTAAGTGCTCACAGGTGGATTTGCGACGTTTTCATAATGCTTTGATAACACGAATGTCATAATTATTATCTTCAAAGAGATACGTGCATTAACTCATAAAGTTTGTACGAGGAAAAGGAAGTGACTAGTACATTAAACGATCACATTTGATATTTCACTTATTCGTAGTTAATGTGCACATCAAAACTTACCATTGGGGAATTTTATCGGTAACAAAAATAAAATGCATTATTTAGATTTTGGTGACAAGTAATTGGCGATTTATTTATTTATTGGTCGATGATTTTTTTTTTTTTCAATTTCTGAGCATTTTCGAAAAGAAACTGCGTTATATTTTTGGTACTATTGAAGTAAAAAAACGCTTGTGCAACCTGACCTGACTTTTTGATTAGAATTTTGAGTGCATCGAGGAGTTCCCGATTTACAAAATAAAGTTTTCAAATTAGATTTACTAAAAACGGATGAAATTACGAATAATCTTTAGCTCTGAGATCCTACCTAGAAATTTTGAAAAAATATACATCTAATTTCTAAAAGTTAAATTGGTAAGAACTCATGAGGTTCTACCCAAAAATCCACAGGAATGGATAGGTTTTTGTTGATCCTTTTAATTTTAAAATTCATTATACGAAAAATGACCAACACTTGAGATCCTACCCAGAACTCCATAGGAATCGATAAATGATCAGTAGTAATATGTTATTAACAAAAAAACGGCTGTGAGGTTAGAGTTATAACAATTTTTTTGTTTAGCCTTACTACTTTTGTTAAAAAAATAAAAGAGGCACAAAGAAGGAAAAATTTAAGACAAGGGAATGAATTGTTATTATTCTAATTTTAGAATTAAATGGTGTTTAATTTCAGAACAATTTGGTTTTTTGATCAATGTTTTTGACATGATTTTTCAATAAAGTTTCGCGTAATTCGCAAGTTTATTGTCCATATATTGAACCTTTTAATAAAGTTAACATAGAGAATTGACGGAAAAATTAATAATAATCAAAGGAAATAATATCTATCGTACCAAAAATTCTCGTTGACGTATAATGGGGTCAAAATCTTCATTTTTTTCAAATTAATGCAACTTAAGCAATTTTTGTCTGATTATTCAATAGTATCTTTAATTTCAAAGTTATACAAAAAAACTGGATTTTTTTTATAATTTTCAAGAAAACTGTCGTGAAAATGCTATATCTCAAAGACTACTTTTATGCGATTTTCATTCCTATTTATTGGATTCTTTCTTCTTTTTTCCTTTTTATTGAGGACATTATTTCTTCAAACAAAAATTTAATATTGATTAAGTTAAAAAAAAATGTTTTTCTTCAGAAATATTTCCGGTTCGATACAAACCTTACGTCAATACAAGAATTAAAATCACTTTTTCATGGGTATAGAATATCAAGAAGATAAATAATGACAAACGTTTCGTTAAAACGTTTTTGTTTTAATTTTAGATAACTTTGAGACAATTAATATTTTGCTGCGCGTTTTTTTTCAAAAAGGACTTCTCATCAAATTTCACACAGTTTGGAAATTGTTTTCTGCTAAAACAAGTTTAATAACAAACAGAATTTGTTGTTTACCAGAGATTTTATTAGATTTGTAGAAACCGTGGGGTATTTCTGTAAGGAATTTTGGAGAACACTCCAAAGGAATGTGTGAGTTCAAGGGGAATTTATCGACTTCGATAGGAATTTATTATAAGATTTTATTGGAATTTAATAGGAATTCAATGGGAATTCACAGTATTCGTTGGGAATTTATTAGGAAATCGTTGAATACCTTTGAACGCCGTGAATCAGAAATTAAGTAGAGTATTATTGATGCTGATACATCGATACTTTACCAGAGAAGAAAAACTTGCAAGTATTAAAAAAATTTAGAAAGTGATTAGTGAGTTATGGGCAAATAAAAAAATTAACAAAACAAATAAAACACCCTGTATCTTGGTTATAAAAGATCGGAGACCTGTACAATATATGTTTTTTAGAAACCTCTTGATGTCTCCTATTTAATCCTAACGTATGCGCATTTACCAATGAATGCATAATTATTTTCACGATACATGTTTACAACATTTTAATGTAAATTTTCCTTTACAAAAACACTATCCCAGAAAAACTAAATTCTGGATTAGCAATGAAGTAAAGTTATCAAGTTCAAAATTAAAAGACTTATACGTATTGAGTCGTGCGTATCCAAATTTAATTCCTACTTACAGACAAGCTAAACGAAAACATAGAACACTAATAAATAATGTAAAAGTTTGCATTATCAATCAAAAATTGTTGTTTCTGAAAATATTAATAAGGCTGCGTGGAACGTTGTTTCAGAATTAACAAAAACTGATTCAAACCATAAAACTGACATTGTCGTTCGGCTAAATGGTGCTTTAACAGATGAACCAAATGATGTAGCAAATGCGTTCAATAATTTTTTTAATAACGCCGTTACGAAAATATTAAACAAAATACCTAGTGTTAATTTAAATGTAATTAATAATAAACCAAATACCTTACCATTAAGAGAACCTCTTAGTTTGTGTCCTTTCACGGAATCTGAGTTATTAAGAAATCGTCTGGTCCTGATGGCATTCCTATGTTCATAGTAAAAAATTGTTTTCATTTTATTGTCCCTCAATTAACTTATCTGGTTAACTTATCCTTTTGTAATGGATATTTTCCGGAAAAATTAAAGATAGGTAAAATTGTGCCGGTGTTTAAAAAAAAAACGACCCTCTTGAGATGGAAAACTACAGGCCTATCACAATAAATTCAGTGTTTTCTAAAATATACGAAATTTGTTTTCTAAAAAGGCTAGAATTATTCCTAACTAACAATATTGTCAAACAGCCAGCACGAATTTCGTTGTGGTAGATCTACTAGTTCTGCAATTCACACATTTTATGATTCAGTTGTAAAAGCGATAAATAACGGGGAATGCCTCGTTGGAATCTTCTGCGATCTCAGCAGGGCATTCGACTGTGTTAATAAAGATAAATTATTATCCAAACTATATAACTATGGGGTTACTGGTCGGGCTTTTCATTGGATAAAGTCATATTTAATTGAGAGACTGCAATATGTAACTATTAATAATTATAACAATTACAGTGGAGAGAATTGCTCAGAGGTCTCAAAAACTTTGAGAGGCGTACCCCAGGGTTCAATTCTGGGACCAGTTCTGTTCATTCTCTACATCAATAATATTGATTTATTAAATTTACCAGCAGATGTCATAACATATGCCGACGACACGTCTTTAATTATAACTAGTCAAGACAATATTGAATTGCAAAAAAAGTAATAATTCACTCATTACACTACATAGATGGTTCTGTTCACATGATATCTTTTTAAATACCGGTAAAACTACTTTTGCGATTCCACAATAGACAGAATAATAACTGCCCGGATATAGAAATGCAAGTAGATAATGAAACTGTCCCTATATCACATTCTGTCAAATTTTTAGGATTATTCATTGATGACACTTTTAGTTGGAAACACCATTGTGAATATCTTGCTGCTAAATTAAGAACGATTTCATATTTAATAAAAATCTAAGTAGTGTTCTAACACAGCAACAGATAATCCATATATATTATGCTCTTGTAGAGTCAAGAATGCGGTATGGAATTTGTTTTTGGGGTGGGTCCACATCTTCTGCTGGAGTTTTTTAACTCAAAACGTATCATTCGTTGCATAGGAAAAGTTTCCAGTACTGAGAGTTGTAAACCAATTTTTATCAAGTTAAATTTACTTACTTTGCCAGCTATGTACCTATACGAACTGTGTCTACACGTTTTCAAAACCAGAAATAATTTTATTCTGAATAAGGATGTACATAAACATGACAGCCGCAGCAGAGAAAACTTTAACGTTCCATTTAATAAATGCGTCAAAACTTATAAATCTCCAAACAGTCTAGGATTAATAGCTTTTAATAAACTTCCAGTAAACATTAAAACATGTAAACATTTAGTAAATTAGTGTGTCCGAAGGGAATTATTGTTAAATCAGGCACCAGTGTAACATTTACTCAAAATTATCTGGTATACATTACGATCACTAAACATGTTTTGCTAGAGAATTTCCCGAATGTAGATTTCATCAACTGAATCAAGTGGAAACCCTACCAAAAATATGGAGTCTTGACAACAAATAAATAAAGAATTACTTTCAATTTTTGCGAAATTCGTCTGTGATTGGTTGCTATTCAAAAAATAGAAATTTGTCATTGTATCAATTTTATGAAGGAAATTCTTGTTAAAAAAATCATTAGTTCGGATTGGGAAATTTTTAATTAGTTATAGTGAAAGACGACAAGAATTTATTGAATACCTATCGAATATTAAGATTAATCGTCAGATATTTGCCTCTGTACTGAAATTTACGTTTATTATTACATATCGCTGAATCAACTATGTATAAAATCCATCCTTCTTCAAATAGATAATCTTTTCTTCCGTGCTATCGTTGCAATAAATGCAACAGACGATACTATTCAAAATATAATGCTTTTGTATTGAAGACTAATCATATTAACTGCTAATTTATAATTCAATGATAAGCCGAATTCACATGCAAGATCTCCAATTCCCACGGTAATAAGTGCACAGAGAGCTGGGAAATGTATATAGATCTCAGCTTGCAAGTTTTGGTAAACATTGTACGTCCTTGATTATGACGTAAAAGAATATCAAATTCTTCAACATCAAGCGTATTATTATTATTTCTGTCTTCAGAAATAGTAGCTGCCGTTTAGAAAAATGAAGTATTCGACAGTTTATGATTGTCAACTGCAACGGTTCAAAAGTAGTGAGACCTCTTCAAATCTAATTTTTAGATTAAGTGTTACATAATATGTCATAAACGGGCTACGTATAATATCGCGTAAAATATTCGAAAACTCGGGAATGATCAAATTCGACATGCGAAAACGATGAGATCATTTTAACTTCTCAGTCCGTTTGATTAAATATGACCGTCAGCCTATAATAACGACGTGAAGACTAACGATTTGACGCTTTTCATCAAACATGGGTGGTCAGGTCACACTTATTAGTCAGTTTTGTAAAATTAGTGTGATAGAACATCTGTTCTGATTACGCAATTCAGTTAATACAAAAAAACGCGGAAAAGTGGGGGTACACCATGTGATAGAATTCTTTGAATGGGTTTGGAATTATAAGCTCTATCGACAACAACTACAAACAACAACAGCAAAAATAATAATTAAAATTAGATAAAATATAAAATAAGAGCACTCGGAAGTCAGAAAGCGCACGCGTTTGTTTTGCCTTATTCAAATAAGCCAATCAGGTTGACAATCGCTTTAAACTGACTGATAATGTGACAAGACTACGCACTGAATTCTCCAGCGTGGCCGGCACTTATATTGAAAAACTTTTAAATTACTATACAGGTTGAGTCATAATTAGGTTTAAAGTTTTCAAGGGTGTATTTCCTGGCCCAAAATATATATGTATACGATGTCTGCTATTTCCACGGACGTAAACTCAACCATTATGAAATTATCTTTTGTTAACACAGTAAGTAACAGCAATTGATTTTTTTATTGATATCAAGCTCAACTGATCTGACAACATACTACTGTGTCCAAAAACTAGTCGGAATTTTTCGATGTAAATGACGCGGGTAAATATTTTTGCTCAATATTTTTTTAAGTTGGTACAACTGTTACTGTCTTCCATGCCACATTATATGTCAAAATATTCATTAGGGTGACGCTTGTTTTAGTGTAACAGAAAAAGTGAATTTGGCGATTTTCACAATGTCTGAAATTATTCAACAAAGAAGTGCGATCAAATTTTGTTTCCTGAATGGAATAAATGATGCAGAAACGTTGAAAATGTTGCAGAAGGCTTACGGGAGCGAGCTCTACCATAATCAACAACATATGATTGGTATAACTTGTTAAAAAAAGGTAGAGAACGCGTCGGAGACGAAGAGCGCCCTGGTCGACCATCGACCTCAACTAACGATTCTCATATCCAAAAAGTAAAAGAATTAGTGCTTGCAAACTGTCGATTAACTATAAGAGACATTGCTGATGAAATTGGCGTATCAAAAGGATCAATTAATACCATTTTGAAAGATGTTTTGGGCCTCAAACGTGTCAAGTCTCGATTGGTACTAAAAATGCAGAATTTTCTTGAAAAACAGCGCCGTGTTGATGTGTGCGAAACAATGCTCCTTGACTATCAGGCGGTTTATAAACGCATTATTACGGGAGATGAGACTTGTATCTACGCTCAACCAACCAATCGAGTGAATATCGTGCCAAAGGTGAGGCAAGACCGAAAAGACCGCGTCAAAGTCGCTCAAAAATCAAGGTGATGTTGACAGTTTTCTTTGATTATCGTGGTACATTACGAATTCCTTCCCACTGGTCACTGTCAACAAGGAATACTATTTGAGTGTTATATAGTCATTTGCGTAAAAAGAGGCCGGATTTATAGAAAGATAACTCTTGGTTTTTACACCACGATGATGCGCCATCTCACACTGCACTGATTCTTCGTGACTTTTTTGCCAAAAATGCAACCAATATCGTTCCGCAACCACCTTATTCACCTGATTTGGCCCCGTGTGACTTCTGGCTATTTTCAAAACTCAAAAGACCACTCCGAGGAAACCGTTTTGAGTCGATTGAAGACATTCAACGTGAATCAACGAGTGCTCTGAAGGCTATACCGGAAGAAGACTTTTGGCATGCTTCGAGGACTGGAAAAGCGGTGGCATAAGTGTATTATATCGGGAGGGGACTATTTTGAAGGAAACGAAATTGAATTAGAAGAATCAATCAAGATTTTTTGATGTATAAAACAATTCCGAGTAATTTTTGGACACAGGTAGTATGTCAGTTTGTTTGTTAGAAACATCTCAACTACGATCGTTTTTCTTTTCCACCGCATTCTCGATAACTTTTTGTTTTCTGTTTCACCGATATCCAACATCATTATTATCTGTAATTAGTTATTTTTTATGATCAATTTTCTCGAAAACCGTTGGACAAAACGACTTTCAAGAAGAGTACCTTTATTTTAACTAGAAAACATAGAATTTCAATCATTTCAAATCAAATTGTCAGTTTTTTGAACGGATTATAAAATAGGGCCCAATATTTCCTAGTACGCCCCTGGAATGTACGCTTCTGGTTGTAATTTTCACCATGTTTTATAATCAGCTGATAGCTCGTAATAGTAATATGAAATGCGCCAAAATTTGTTGAAGTAGTAATAGTCGTTTCGAAGAAATACAGGTTTACCAGTTTTTGGACGCCATCTTTAGACGGTTATAACTTCGACAGTTGATCTTTTTTTGACAAAATTTTATAAGAACTTTTTTAAATATTTTGGGCCAGGAAATACACCCTTAAAAACTTTAAACCTAATTATGACTCACCCTGTATACAGAAAATGGATAAAAGTTTTTTTAAATATCGGTTCGTCTTCCTCGATTATTAAAAATAATGGCTAAAACTCTTCAGGTGCGACACAAAACTCCAAACAAATCGACACAATAACGTGAACTTTTTTTTTATTAATCAGAACAAATTCGATAAGTAGGATAAACTTGAATATCGATTTGTGTTCTTCAATCTATAAGAATTATCGTTAGAACACTTGAAAATTGTAGAATTTATTGAAAAAGCATTGACGAAAAATCTTTAAATATTGGTTTATGCCTGTCCAGCATTAAGAGCAATCGTTGAAAATTTTCAAATTGGATAAACGAAAAATTTGAATATCGATTTGTGCTCGTTGATCATTATGACTAATCGATAGAACACTTAATTTTTTTTTAAAATGTAGAAATTTTCGAAAAATAAAATTTTACCTCTAACGTTTAAAAGCAAAATTCGCGAGAACATTATCATGAATTTTTTTTTAATTACTCAAGGCTTCGAAGTTATCGAAAAATGGCGATAACTTAAAACCTCCAAGGTCATTGACCCATTTTAGCTTATTTCGCCTGAATATTTTTCAAATCCTGACTTTCAAAATACATTTATGTATAATTTTATAATTTTGACGTATAAAGTGATACTTTTTGTAATCCATCTACGTTGATTGTTACTTGTCAGATCGTTTTGAAAATCATAATCACAAATGAGTATTAAAGTTCGATTCGAAAAGCATAATCGTTACAGCTGTTGAGGTGCTAGTTCATAGAAATCGATACAATATCGTATTACTTGAGACTGAGAAATTTGTTTAACAAAGTAGTCGGCCGATACAAAAGTTTAGGTAAGAAAAGTATCTAAGAAAATTTTAATTTCTGTGAATTTTTAGGTTATATTTATGTCAAGTTTTAATGAAGAGTACTACGCCACCACGCGTTATCTTGCCATACTTTAGTGTACACTGTAAACCTTAAAAAAAAAGTAAACTTTTTATGTATTTTTTATGGATTTGAAAAATTAAAACTAAAATTGATAACTGGGTACCCCCTCAAATTTACCAAAAAGTTTTGCGTGGGCACAAATTAGTTTAAATTGCCTGTTTTGTTTTTTTTTGCAAATTTTTGTAAATGAGTTCTTGACGAAACTGTTAAACTCGTGATTAAATTATATAAAAAATTGATTATTAAGTAGTTATTGAGATTATGAAAAAACAATTGTGGGTACAAGTTAGTGCTTCAATCAAGGTGTTTAGTTGTGTTTTTCAAATTTGATTTTGACATAACGGAGCTCAAGTTTAAAAACTTTAATTACAGTGAATTTATTTGAGTAAAAATTCTAATTTTTTTTATTCAAATTAGTGCTAAATTGTCATCGTTTTTTTCAATTTACACAAAGTGGGGATTTCAACTTATCGACGTAATTATTGAAATTAACTACATTTATTATATTACTGCGTAAAAATTCCTCACCTGAATAATATAAATAATATAACTCGTACCTCTGGAACAGATTTTACATATTAGATTTTAATTATTTATCTTATTTTAATAATAAACGAGAAGCTGTTGTTGTTTATATTTAACAGCGTTGATTACCGTTTTATTTTGTTGAAATAAGATTGAATTATTATGTTTATTTAAATTAAATATCGAGTGATGATTAAGGAGAGAAGTCGATCGTAAGAGAGCGGTAAATATTATTTTTAAGCGAATGGTTTAATTGGATAAACAATTCCACATGTAAAATAGCACATTTTTCTACCAGGTATATTTTTGCATTTATGGTGGAATCTGCACGTCTCGTCACCCGACAACGTAATCTCGTAACACAATTTTGTTTATTAAGTGGGAAATTTTTCTAAACAATTCTATGATGTCATTTATTTTTATTAATATGTTTATTTATTTATTCGTATGGTACATTGTACAAATATTGTATTGTAATGTAAGTGTTATGTATGGTGCCCCAGAAGATCAGTATAAACCTGTATAGTGTGGTGACGAAACCGTGTGCAATAGTGGATTGGTTCGTCTTAGCAAAGCATTTACTTCAAGGTTTAGGAAAACCTAAACATGCCAAATTGAATGTGGGTAACAACTTAACGGATTGTTGTTAGATTATGAAATAATACATCGTGTATAGATTGTAGTTGGCGAAAAATTGTTGGATGTTTTTAGTGATATGGACCCTTAAAGTCGGGATTCTATACTTTTTACTTTGATAGTAAATTAGTTTATTTTGAAATACTTTGTAGTTAATCCACTTCACACACTGAAAATTTTATAAATAATAATGAAAATTGCGGTTTCATTAAGCAAAGAATGTAATTTTTGACTTTAATGCGAATTTTACCTAATTTTGTTGGGAAAATAAAAACTTTCCCACGCCATAATAACATACAATAATCTTTTGAAAGCAGCATTTGACTGTAGCTGAATGTACGATTGTACCCAACAAATTAATATTTAAATAAATACTGTTAGTTAAAAATAAAGACTAACTGCTTATGGCAATTTCCAGATGTTATCTATGATTATAGAATTAATTTAAATTCCACTATTAATCAAATTGTTACACAATCAGATTTAAAAAAAAAGAAAATAAATGACCCCAATAACTTATTGATTCGGTAGTGTGAGAAACGTTTCCAATTAGTAGCAGCCGAACTGGTTTTAAACTTAAAAAAAAAAATTAAACGTAATTGTAAAAATTCGTAATTGATAGTTACGTAGGTACCATACGTGTGAATGTACGTTTTAAAGTTAAAAAACATCCGTTCCATTTTCTGATGTCGAATAGCTAATTTTTCAAATAAATAGGCATGGTGGAAGGTGAGATATGGCATGTACTCGTTAAAAAGATTAATTAAACCGTCCCTGACAAATATTTTCCAGTCGGTAAAATTTATGTACCCACGCGAATATAGCAAAATCCAGAACTTACACTGCTTGTCTAAATTAACCGTATCCGCACTTTCCAAAAATGAAGAAAAAACGCAATTGCGCCGTTTATCACTGCCACTCGTTATACGTACGTACTTATATAATTAAAACATTCAATTATAAACGTGTAAAAACATACACGCCCTCGCTTAAAAGAATTGTATACATCGGGATGTAATTAATTAATCGGCACGCAAAATTTTGATCAAAAATAATTGATAAAATCGCCAAGGAATTATGTAACCTGAGAAACTAAACGCTTGAGATTTACAATTTGTTTCAAATAATGTATGCAAAGTTTATTGTTCCTTATTGTTTTTTTTTAGAAATTCGATTTGACGTCAAATAAAAAATTCAACGCAGTCGTAAAATTAATACAATAAACATCTGCTGTACGGTAATTGCAACGTTAAAGCACTTAAATCTTTCCTTATGGTGTTTGGCATTTCACCTGCACCTTTTTGTTCTTAATCAAGACCTTCATTTTTTTTCAAGCTTATAAAACAGATTTTTTATAAAATCAATTGAAAGCTAAAATTAAACTCATAAAGTCGGATATAACGACGGGACTAACATGCACAGGTCCCTTAAGTTGAAGACCGAGAGGAAAATCAGTTGCAAAATTATGTAGGTGTACTAAATTTCGTTTTCATACAAAAATCTCGATAAATTCGTATCCAAGATCTTTCTAAACATACCACTAATTGTCAATATACTTTTAAGATCCTAATAAATTTCGAGAATTCCTTTTAAATTTTAGAAATTCTGAATATTTTTATTTACAGTAATCTGTTCCTATTAAAGAATTAGTTCTCTCACTTCTGAAGAGTCTCAAAAGGACGAAACTGTTGTCGAGTGATTCTCGGTGTTTGTTTGCTTTTGCGAAATTACAGCAGGCGATTCGAGATTGTTTTTATGCCAATGGTGATAAATAATTGAAGAATCTACTATATAACTACAGATATAGTTACAAATTAATAGTTTTGATTTATGATACGAGTGCAGAAACACAATGTTGCCGTGTGAAAACTTTGACAGATGTTTTATTTACAATTTGTGAAAGCGCAAAAAAATACACCGTCATCATAAGTGCAAAAACTTCAAATTTAAATGTTTAAATTTAACGATTTCATAATAATGTCTCATAAGTTCCCAATTACTACTGCAAATTCCCAATTAATTCCTATTAAATGTCATAAATTTCCCATCACAGTCGAAAATTTTCACAAATGGTTGGGAATTGTACATCAAAACGCCAAAGACAATCTTCCAGGGTCATTTTTTTTTGCATCTTATATATACAGGGTGTCCCAGAGATCACTCCCCAGGTTTGTATTTCCGTTATTTTTTATGTTATTATTATTTTTTTTTAATTTTCGTAAATTCTCTATAAGATAAGTAAATACAATTTTCAAATTCTGCAGTCGTATCATGGTAGCGATATTGAAATTTTTTTTTAAATAGCATAATATATATATTTTTTTTAATATTTCGGATAGTACCTTATATTCTCTTTACAACCATATAAAAAATATGGGTCCTACATAAGATTTTTGTCATTTTTTTCTAGTAGCCTATAAAAACAATGCGTAAAGTTAGTTGTCAAACTGATTTCCCTAATCTCATTTACGGAAATTAAAAAAATAATAAAAAAAAAAATAATGAAAATACAAGCCTAGGGAGTGTTCTCTGGGACGCCTTGTATATTATGATAAACCGAACACTCAAAAATTAGGAAAATCAGTTTGACAACTAACTTTATCATTTGTTTTTATAGGCTCCTACATAAAAATGACAAAAATCAGTTATTTCCATGGCAAACCTACCTTCAACTATTAATCGTATTTTTCTAAGAATAAAAGGTACTATCCAAAATATTACAAAAAGTATATCATGCTATTTGAAAAAAAAGTTGAATATCGCTACCATTATACAAATGCAGAATTTGAAAATTGTATTTACTTATCTTATAAAGAATTTAATCTCATTTACAAAAGTTTTAAAAAATAATAAAAAAAAATGACGGAAATACAAGCTTGGGGAGTGATCTCTGGGATACCCTGTATATATTTTTTATAAAATAGGAGAGAAAAATCACGTTATGACTGATGTTTTGTTTTTGTTTTATTTACTTCCTTATCACCAAATGACATCGTCCCATAACGACGGTGGGAGGCAAAACTTTTATTGAAAGTGAATCCATCATCGAAGGACAAACAATTTTTGTCTTGAATTACACATTTCAAGGAAGATGACCAAGAGTACAAACGATATGATGTTGCCACAAGAGAAGTTCCTCATCATTCAGAGCACCGAAGCGTTTTCTCTGCTGAAATCGGTACCTAAAAACTAAAATATACGGTCTCATTAATTCGATTAAAACAACCCCTTTCAAAATATTCCTTTCGATGCCATGTTTTTCAACAGTGTTTATGATTGTCAATTGCATTTTCAATAATGGTGATGTAGGGTCTTCCTATCTAGTAATTGACACCACGCCAATGACATATATTTAAAGATATCAACTACTGGAATGTCATATAAAAGGGCAAATGTTCAGATACAGAAAAGATGATATAGAAAAGGTAATTGAGGAAGTCCTAAGAGGCAAGCATTTTTCCACAATCGCGAATAAATTTGATGTACCTACCCTGAGTAACATTATTATACAAACCGAGAGGCACAACTCCACAATAGCGAAAAATGGGTCCACAATCGTATCTAACACGAGAACAAAAAAAATACTTGTCAAATGGAACACCCAAAATGCAAAAACCGGATTTCCCGTACATTATCATCAACTTACGAACATGATTCGATACTTGCTCTCCTTAGGTGTACAAAGTTAATAGCAATTTTGATAAATTTCTAGAAAAGTGTTAGGTTTATTCCTTTTTTTCAGATGCTGATAGAACTCGACCAAAAAAAATCCATTTAAAGATAAGAAACCTGAAAGAATATGGCAAGAAACACCTAGATAAGTACCAGAGTTGTCCAAACCTTGGAGGTTCCATGACGTATACAACTATCTTCAAAAGAATAACTTTGAGAAAGTTAAAGAATCCATGTAGAGTTTTTAAACAGCATTCTTCCTTAATCCACGAAAGAGTAATAACAACAAATTAATCCAGAAAGAATGATTTGCAGTTCTTATTACAGCTAATGCTGCAGGAAAGAAAGCACCACCGATGATGATATTTAAATACGAAAGAATTCCTAGAGAGCTGGCGGCTAGTGTTCGTGTGAAATGGGGAGTGGGAAATCGGAAAATGAATGAATAATGATAGAAACATTTTTTGAGTTTCCGCAAACATTATTGAAAAATGGCCGACTCAAATAGAAATCCTTCGCCCAGTAATTGACACTAGCAGATTTTGTGCCAACATGGCATTATTCTGGTGGTACTTTACCCTTTAGATGTAACTGTTTTCCACTCTTTGAAAAGGGGGTTGGAAAGCCATCTGCGGATCGACCACTGCCATTCTCTAATTTTGAGAAACATTGACTGAAGTGTTGACTGAAGAACTGAACTGAAGAATGCCATATATTTTATAGAAAACTACATTAAAAAAGACTAAACAAATTTATACAAAACAAATGAGAATTGGAATGGTGACCAACAAGATCTATACCTATTTACCTAAATTATAGCAATCTTGAAATTTGAAAAGAAATGTGGATCCATATTTGGGGTATTGGTGATTGATAAATCGTAGGAAAAAGACTTGAATTCGTCCAATACAAAATTTAATTTAATTCAATTTTTAATAGGTAAAATGTTAAAAGTTTGCTTAATACTATCAAAGAAATGGAACTGCAGCGTATATTGTAACAAAAAAAAACACCAAAAACTGCACACAAAAAGTTTAATACTAGTTTGGACCTGAACTAAAAATAATGCTGTGCCTGTTTCAAATTTCAACCAATAATTTTCAACACACGTGATTATTTTTAATTTATTTTTTATATAAATCATGTTACTTGAACTGAAGATGGCCCGAACTGTTAACAGGTCAGAACAAGTATTAAGCAAACTTAATTTTTACCATTTCACTTATTAAAAATTAAATTAAAACGAATTTTGTATTAGACGACTTCTTTTTCTACGATTTAAAAAATTAAACCCAAAGAAACCTACAAAAAAGATGATACAGAATAAGTGAACATGCCTGGAGACATTACCGATAATTTCAAAGAAGACGTCCGCCCCGAGAATTCAAACCATAAAGTTATAAATATAGATACAATTGAGAAACAAAGTTGCAAACCTCAATCAAACAAAGAAGGTTACCAGATACCAGACTTCTCACACCTTCTTGATGACGTCAGTGGCAGCTGCAGTGAGAACTCCGAAATATTTTCTCAATCAGATTCGAATCCGATGTAAATGTACTGGTAATTTTAAAGGCATATGCAACACCATTTAAATAAAATCATAAAGCCGGAAAGACACTATAAGAAGGTAAACCTGATGGAAGAAAAGAAGAACAAAGGTGAAGAAAGACGAAAGAAAAAAGAACAAAGCGAAAGATGAAGAAAGTCACTTACGCAGAAAAACTAATATTCGTCAAGCAGTGATGAAGATGAATCATGGATTGAATCTGGTAGTAGCCTCGACGATGTATCTTTTGAGATATCTAACACTGACTGATATGGAAGAAGTTGACCACACTATTTATAAGGAGGGTGAATATGTATTGGTTAAACCCGGAAAAAAGAGAACATTATGCGTGCATAAAATATAATCAAACCCAACATACTCGTAATTATTTCCGGAGAGAGACTAAGGTATCAATTTCCAAAACTTATTGACGTTGATGGCTAATAGTATATATAGTACCAGCCCATGACAGAAAAACGGGATGTCATCTTTCTTATCAACAATCTAACCTGTCTTTATGTTTACTATTGTAACTAGTGGGTGAAAATAAATTAGACTGCTATAGTTAAAATCAGTAAAGTTTGTGTATGTACCTTATAATCATAATTTTGTTACAATGCTCCGTTTCTCTTATTCATGTGCGTTAGAAAAAAAAAACAGTATCAAGGAACGTGTTAAGATGTGAGACTATAATAATCGTATGTCGACACTTAATTAATATTCTGACATTTGACGTTTTGTTTTGTTTGTTGGTTTAATATCAATTGTATAAGTAACTGCTTAACTTCATTTCTGTTTTCAAGAATTCAAACAATAGCACATGTTAGGCGTTTAATAACTACATCACTTGGAGAAATTAATACAGGAAAAATGAATAATCTGTATGAAATGATTATACTAACGTCGACATAAGTTATTCAGAATAAGTAATGCGCAATCTTATATGATTTTAACTATATTTAAATGCTTTATTTTATTTAAAATGGACCATCGAGTTGTATCTAAGTTGCGGTGATTGTAGCTGGAATAAATGCCACAAAGAAAAAAATTAACAGTCCTTATTATCGTCATGTCCTCATGTCAAACCATGGTAGAATTTTCCTGTTTCGTGCCAATCACTTCGAAGTGGGAAGACAATTAATATGAAACCAAAATTTTTCATAGTGGAGCTTAGGTGAATAAAATGTTCATTCCATATCTTCAGGATCAATTGAGAAGGGATTCCTATTTCAAAAATAGTTTCATGGAAATGTAGGGTGTGGGTTTCAACGATAGGTATTTGATCTGTCTAGGTTTGGGAATTGGGCGATTAAAGAACGACCAAATTAAAATTAGGTTCTTGCGACAGAACTCCACATTGCAATCGATACGTTGTAGAAATACGGCTACCTGTGTTTGTTGATACGTATTAACTTCGCGAAATAGTATATTGTATTACACGAGGAGAAAATCACAGTTTTCATGCGAGTGTGTTAATTGCGCGAGGGTGGTAGCCCGAGCGCTGATAATCACGAGAAATGAAACATGATTTTATCCCCAAGTAATACACTATACTTTTTCCACGACCAGTATGTAGTATCTGAGTTTTATCAAAATTTAATTTAAGATTTAACTGTCAGTTTGGCAATTACAAAAAATATAGCTGTTTTCATGACTACCAATCATTTTTTTATTCTCAATAATTATAAAGTCTCCTTTTTGTTTGTAGTATAGACGTGATTTTGACAGATTTTCAGGTTAGATAAATAAATGTCAGTTTCAAATCAAACGAGCAACCAATCAATTGGGGTATATACAGGGTATCTCAACGAAAACTTGACCCCTCTATCATGTGAAAACTATAAAGTATTTCGAAATTCGCCGAGACACGTCGATTTTTGTTCTTGAGGGGAGCCTTTTGGACAGTCAAGCCAGCACCCTAATGCCTAGCCACCCCAACTTTAAAATTTCAAATGAGACTACCCCATTTGTGGCACATTATTTTAAAACCCTTTTCATTGCAAATACAATGACACTTCGTTTTTATAAATCGGTTGAGATTTGACTGAATTATTGGTACAAACGAAAAGTTGACAAACCCAAATACTCGCCACTAAACAGTTTTTTATCGGCTACACACGATCACATTACTGACATATTTTTATTGAAATGTCTATCAGTTTACAAAAAAAGTCAGAAATGAAAGAAAAAAGCTGAAGCGAATAATAGTCAGATTTATTTGATGAATTGCTCAAAATGACCCTCGTTAGCTTGCAAACAATAATAAAGTCTGTTTTCAAATTATTTTCGAACATAATTGAAGACATCCGCAGTTATTAACACGTTAAGCGCCACGAGGTATAATGAGTGTGCCGCACCTGATTTGGTTCTTTGGGCCTCGCGACACATATGTTATGTCTCATTGCTAGCAGTTCTATTTGGCCGCGTAACATAAGTCCTGTGCCTCGCTGATGTGATTTTCTTATGGGGGCCGAAAGTGCGTGACCCGAGGACCAGACCTTGATGTTGGTCCGTGGATTTTGACTTTTTGGCTGGTTTTAGGGAATTTGAAGGTAACAATAAAACAGACTATACCTATCATGTAAAAATATATTTTATTTGGAATAAAACGAACGTAAACACTAATATGTCAGAATTTTCATTTTTTGGGCATTATGGTCTTCAAAAAACATTGAATACAATAATATTTGCTACAGGCAGAACATTGCCATTTGGAACGCGACCCTTTAGTTAGGGCAACTTTTCGCCCATCTTTTCTTTGAGATTTCGATAGCACACGACACAACGCAAACGCGAATTTGTTTCCACTAACACATGTTCATTACTTACTTCATTGTTGTCTTCTTCAAAAGTTTCGTTTAGATTAGTCTCCACGAGTCCAAGTAGAGATATGCAGAGTTGTTCTCGGAAATCTGTGATTGAGATTCTATTCTGAGTAACCTCCTTATAAACTATATGAGCATTTACTACGGCCGAACCTAATAGAAACTCTATGGCCAGTTTTCTGTACCATTTGGTACTTCTTCGTAAACAATGCGAATAAGCCTTGACCTGATCGGAGATATCAATGAAAGATTTTGCATGATTATAATCAAGGATAGCTTCCGGTTTTTCAATTTCATCACCTCGTTTCTGTATTGTTTTTGTGCGTCCGTGTGAACAGTACTCAACATAAGGACGTCCTTTTGTCGTGCCATTTTAATACTACTATTCCTGTATTACTTTCTTGCGCCACTACGTCTTTACGCTTTAATTTTTTTGCACTATGTCCTTTGGATTATATTTACGATTGGTACGTAAAGTACCAATCAAATGGGTTTGTTTTGCTAACAATTTAGTTGCCAAAGAAACACTTGTATAGAAATTGTCAGTGTATAATTTTCGACCAGCGTCCAAAAGTCCTTCCATTAGGGATAACACTACATTTTCGGATGCCTGTCCTCCTTGTACGCAGTCATTACCACAATATATTTTCAAATTATAAGTATATCCACCTTCACAACACAGCTTATAGACTTTTATGCCGAATTTATGTCTTTTGTTTTTATGTATTGTTTGAACCGGAGGCGTCCACGGAATGGGACCATAGTCTCATCTATACACAATTGTAAACCAGGTGTGAAAATATTTCGAAATCTTTCTAGTAATTTGGTTACCAATGGACTCAGTTTTCGAAGTCTGTCGTTGTCAAGCGAAGCATCTTCATTATCGCTGAAATGCACCATAGCTAAAAGCAGTTCGAATCTGTTTCGGGGTAAAATTTTGGAAATTTCATTGGAATACAAAGGACTCTTCCTCCAATATGATCGCAATGTTGGCTGTTTCACCAAACCCATCCACAGAAGAACACCCAAACATTTTTGGATTTCTAAATTATTAGTAGGAATCCATTTCCTAACACGAGATTTTGGCTTATTTAGTTTGGCCAAGCATTGTTCAGCGTAGCGATTAGTTTCCACTACAATATGGGTCACTATTTCATCGGTCAAAAATAATTTGAAAATATCAATTGGGGCTTTGTTATAGAAATCTTCATATATTTGAGCGTCAATACCAATATTCTGAACGAGAAAAGGAAACTGTTTTAGTGAGGTACCGTCGACTACACGCCAATTTAGTTGGGACAGGTCACTATTATTACCTTCATCTTGAATCTCTTCGTTTTCACTAGCAGCACTCTCCACGGTAAATTGTGCAATAACTTCTTCTATTACTTGATTCATATTGTCATCCCCTTGATTATTAGGTGTACAATTTTTTCTCGGCTAGTTGAAGCGCCATCACTTGAAATGTGCTGTTTTTCTCTGAACAATTACCTCTCAAACGTTTTTTCTTTGGTTGAGCAAAATTACTTGTAGAACTACTATCGCTACTGTCTGTCTCACTGCCACTTGGGGAATACTCATCAGATAAGTATACATCACCAAATAACTCATTATTGTCACTCTCTTCATCCGATAACATTTCATTCCACAAACGCGCAAGTCTTTCTTGCTCTTCTTCATAGCTCGGCATTACTAAATTTATAAATAGTTTACACTAATTTCCACGCAGTAATTTGGACCACAATAAAAATGTACGTACAATACAAACGACGCTCTAGTACTGAATAACACCTAACATGGCTCAAACCGCGAGAACACGCGTGTCTTGACTTGCAAAAACCGCGACGCAACTTATGTGTCGCGTGGCCTCACTGGTCAGTAGAGGTCAGCGGGCCGCGCGACATACAACGAGTACCTCAAAAAAATTGGAAAACAGCTAAACTAATAGGATTTGAGGAAAAATTTAACTGAATATGCTAAACTGCAACCAAAAGTAAGTGAATTTGACAATTATAACAGTTTGGCCCAGGGGACGGGATTTTCTAATTCTACTGTGGCGCTTAACGTGGTAATTGGCATTCTTCTACAATTCTCTGACGTAACACTTGTAATGTTTCAGGCTGCGTGGCGTGCACTTGTGATTTTAAATGACCCCACAAAAAAAGTCTAAAGGGGATAGATCCGGAGATCTTGGTGGCCATTCGACGGGACCTCTTCTGCCAATCCAATGTCCCGGAAAATGGTTATTCAGAAATTGTCGCACAGCCACAGTATAATGCGGGGGCGCACCATCTTGTTGGAAGGTTATTTCATTTTCTAGTAAATTGTCGTCACTTCCTAAAATCTCTGTTATCCTAGGATCAATTGTATCTTCTAATAATTCTAGATAAATGTTTCCATTGAGATTACCTTGAATGAAAAATGGTCCAACAATATGGTCGCCCAAAATTCCAGCCGAAACATTTAATTTTTGAGGAGTCTGAGTATGAAATTCCAATAACGACAATTGTGTCTATTTACTTCTGAATTCAACATAAATGTGCATTCGTCGGAAAAACATGTATTGTAGAGAAGATTTGGATTCTGTAGAAGTTGTTCACTAAAGTATTCGCAAAATTCGTTACGGCGATCAAAGTCATCTTCATGTAACTCTTGAACCAGCATCATCTTAAATGGATGAAATTTGTATTTTTTCAAAATTCGATGAACACTGGAAAGGGATACGCCGGAAGCTTGAGATACAGTTGTAATCAATTGCTTATTGTTCATCTGTACATGACCCAAAACTGCCACTTCAAGTGCTTCATTTCGAACTAGACCAATTACTTCACGTTTCTTGTTTAAAAGCGAACCCGTTGCAACGAACTTATCAATCAGTTCTTTAACGTACTGGGGGCTTACATTTTTTTCAGGATGATTTGCGTTAAAAATTCGTGCTGTAGCTTTAGCCCAATCATTATTTTGATAATAAATTGCAACAATTTCTACTCTTTCCGCGACTAATAAACCATTTTAAAACACGTTAAATCTTTCAAGATCAAGTTGAAATTAACGATTTTGGTCACAAGCAAAAACGGCGACTTTTTTGTGACAGTGTTTTGTTATTCAGAGAAGATCTGATTTTCTATAGACTTATTATAAACAAAAACAATTAGTATCTGACTTATTATTTGCTTCAGCTTTTTGTCCACTTTCTGATTTTTATTGTGAACTGATAGACACATTAACAAAAATAGGTAAATATGGTCGTGTGTAGTCGATAAAAACTTATAAGTGGCGAGTATTCCCGTAGAAATTACGACGCGTAAGTTGGTTTGTCAACTATTCCAATAATTCAGTCAAATCTCAACCGATTTCTAAAAACGAAGTGTCATTGTATTTGCAATGAAAAGAGCTTTAAAATGATATGCCACAAGTGTGGTAGTCTCGTTTGAAATTTTAAAGTAGGGGTTACTAGGCATTAGGGGCTGAACATATCGAGTTGGCTTGACTGTCAAAAAGGCTCCCCTTAAGAACAAAAATCAACGTGTCTCGGCAAATTTTGAAATATTTTTTAGTTTTCACGTTATAGGGGGGGTCAACTTTTCGTTGGGATACCCTGTATACAGTTACTAGTAACCAAGTGATTTTCTGCAGATGTTTAGATATGACAATTTTTCTCTAGTGGTTTATGTAAAGTGGAGAAAAAATTTTTCTCTTCAAAACAACATTCTTAACATTAAGTTACTTTCGGCGAGAAAAGAAAGAGTGAAAAAAATGGTAAGGAAAAAAAATTTAAAATTACAAAACGTTTACAAGAATGTGGGAAAACAAACATGTTCAACGTTGTTAATAAAAAAATGTCCGTTTAAATAAGTTTGTCATTCAACGAAATTACGATTTAATCTGAAACTGAAATTAGGATTTACATTCTTTTCTATAGTAAATCTAGAGTACTATCTTAATCTTAACGGAAAATAACGCAATGAATACAATTACCTGCGACTTGACATAAAAATTTACCGAGAACCGAGGTGTAAGTATTCAAAAAAACAGGTATCAATGGTTTTTCAGTTAAAATGGTAATGTAACGTGACGAAAAAACACGTTTTTCAAATTACAGATCATTAAAATTCAAATACCATAAATTTATCACAGCATTAAAACACAATTCTTCTACGTTTTTATTGCCTCTTATTTAATACATACTTCAGAATGAAATTTTTTTATTACACCTGCGCGGGCACTTCTCGTCGACCTTTTGGAATTTTTTTTTATCTATAGTATATAACGTCTATTTATATTCTGACCTTGAAAATGGCATCTTAAAAATTTTAATTTGCATAACAAATACCGGCGAATTGAAAGTGCAGTTATGAGTAACTGATAAGACCTGGTGCTATTGTTTCACCTATAATTACAAGGTTACCTACAATAACGCGCATGTGACGATTAAGAATGTGGCTTAATTATACATAATCTTAATCACGACATACAAAAACCAAGACCATAATAATAAAACATTAATAACAGTTTTAAAAATACTTTGTACAATACTCTGAGTCATCAAATCAAGCGCCATCATTATTTTCTGTTCTGCATGTCGAGAATAAACTCAACATAGACCCTAATTGTCGATGACACATAATAATAGAATTTCTTTAAATGGTTAAAAGAAAGTGAAGGTTTTCTTATATCGGTTATCGTCAACACATGCCTTATTATGATAAATATTGTCTTAGGTCAACGTTCGTTCTCCAATACATTATTTTTTTTATTAATATTATATGGTACGCAGCTGTCGTTAGAGCTTTTAAAAACTACATATGGTTAACATTTTTCGTTAATTTTTTTTGTTTTCGTAGCATGACAAAGGTCAGTTACAATGTGGTCACTCTCTTTCCAATCCTTCTGCCTACGTTAATACGATCCCTATCTTTCCTCTGAGTGGATGCAAAATTGTCTTTATATGGCAGATGGTGTGTAAACCCACCTATTTACTGCTAAACTTACAGATTGCATCTTAGCCAGTCTGCAATTATTGTAAAAATTCAATTCAATCATATACATTTCTCACGCCACCCACCACAAACTATTACGTTTTAAGTACACCCACACTGCTATAAGTGTAAGAACTATTTTTTTTTAATGTATTTAGACAGACGAAATGAATTAGACGTTTTTCTAAACCATCGGCATACAATGTAATAATTATCTGAAATTTGTTTGTTTTTGTTTCCAATGTGTGGGCTTCTTTCACAGACTGAATTAATTGTTTTTACATTCATTAAGAAAATTGTGTATTTTCAAAAGCTCATTAAGGCAACTTAAAACACAAAAGGTCATTCAAATTTGCATAACATTTCGTGGTTTTGGAAAAGTTCATATGTATATATGTAGTTATACATTTTTTTAAACTACAACAATGTATAATAGATGAAGGTTATAAAAACCATTTAAATTGGCTTAATTAATTCAAAAGCTTGGAGACTAAATTAAACAATAAACCTTTGAAATACAGAATAACCTTAAATAATGTCAAACTATACTTCGTTCTTTTACGAAAGAGAGTAATAAATCCATATAACTTAATGTGAACTCACAGGCCCCTTCCTAGTGGAAGCGAACACACACGACTCAATGAGTTGAGATTGTCGACGTTTCACACCTCATTGTGAGGGCAATATCAAGGCTGTATCACAGATTCCGTTGGTCAGTCAGCAAATAGTTCCTCAAACAAACGGTGTCTGTGATTGCACTAACTAAATAATATGATCCATTATGTTTTCTAATCCTATACGTTTCTTCAACCGTCAGACTAGTTAATTTATTACTCTCTTTACGTAAAAGAACGGAGTATAGAAAAATCATCTCACGTCGATAATCCACATCCCAAAACTGTAAACAAAAATTAATGGCTCGAATACAGTTTTGAGACATCCAAGATCCATGAATTTTAATTTTGAAAATAAATTTTGAAATTTCAACTTAAAATCTCATAGTCGATCAGTTCAAAATGCAATAAACCCGATAAAGTATAACAACTAGTAATACACGTGGATAACTTAAAATTTCAATGTTCAATGTTCTTGAATGTCGTTTGTAACTAATTTTTTTCATTATTTGTTTGTCTATTTATGCCATTCATCCAGGTATATTAGTTCTGGAACACCCTATATATATTAATAATTATTTACTGTTTTGTTTATGTGAAGATATTCATCAGTTTTATAACTAAATAAAATGTTGAGCAACACATATGATAAGCGTTCATTTGTAATTACGTCTAAAATTCGAGTCCTACATAGCGGCTTCGAGTTAAGACGCTTCTATGTTAAATTTCTTTGTTACTTAAAAAATGTAAGCACGTGATTTATTTGTAAGCGCTCTTCGTAAAAGATGGAGTATAGGAACATTTAGATTGGTTGTATATGATGACCTTCAGTAGGGAGGTAAGTTCTGTCACTGCTAAAAATCCCAAAATAACAAAACAGCTGTCGAATGATTCTTTCTGTTTGTCTGGTATTGCACAATCTCGAGATTATTTATGCCTACTATTAATTAACTATAATAATAAAACAATCGACTTTATATAACTGCTTACACATCTGTCAACAAAGTTGCTTTAATGCAAACGCATTTTCGGACATGTTACGATAGCACGGTACGACACCAGATGTCGCAACATTTATTGAAAATATTTACTATATAAAGTGACCGGAAAAGTGTGAAGATATAAAACTATAAACATACATGGTATTTTTTAAAGAATAAAACATCCTGTATTTTACATGTTTCTATAATCTTGATATAGTTCTCAATGACCAAACTTCTTCTTTTTTAAGAATAATAAACTTATTAGTAAAGAATTTTTGTAAACCTGGAAAATAGTTAAAAAAAGTGAAGTAACAAATGTTTGGACTAAATTTGAAAAACATCTAAAGATATGGTAATTTTCGGAGTGTTACGATAGCACGATACTACACTAGATGTCGCAACCCTTATTAAAAGTATTTTTACTATATAAAGTGACCGGAAAAATGAGAAGATATAAAACTATAAACATACATGGCATTTTTTAAAGAATAAAACACACTGTATTTTATCATGTTTTACTTAATCTTGATATAGTTGTCAATGACCAAACATCTTTTTTTTTAAGAGAAATAAATTGGTAGTAAAGAATTTTTTTCAAACCTGGAAAATAGTTAAAAAAAAGTAAAGTAATAAATGGTTGGACTAAATTTGAAAAACATCTAAAGGTATGGTAATTGCTTAATTAATTCCAATATTTTATTTAAAACATATTTTAATGTAAATTTTGTGTTTCAGAACTTTAAAAGTATGTTCAAGTTTTGCTCAATGACCGCAAGTTAGAAAATATATAGGGTAAGTCCTCTTAATCGTCGTCTTAAGGGTGTCGCTTTTCGCATCCTTAGAATGCCGTCCAAAATTCGACATTGTTGACATATTGTCTTTAATTTAAAAAAAAATTCTCGGGCGACAAATTTAACTACAAATGACATTCGAATTACTATTATGATGAATAAATACTAGTGTATTTCAAGATTTTTGAAATTAATTGACAGGTATATCAATTTTTTCAATTTAGTCGACATTAGCTTACAAATCATCTTCACGATAAAATCTAGGAAAAACATTCAATCCCTGGGACAATTTTGTACAAACTTTTTAATTGAACGAAGCACATCAAGACAATCTCTGTAGTACAATTAATCTATCCCATTCCCAAAATATAATCAAATCTACGTTATTATAAAAATAATCAAAATACAAAGTTTCATAGAAAAAATGTCAATCTTATACAGAGTCAGTACATTTTTATTTGAACAGATTGCACACAACTCCCATAATTTCTCACGAGCTACCGTTTAAGAATATGTTTAGATTTACAGGGCGTACAGATATGTGCGTAACGTAACCTCACTTTGTTTTTTTTAATTGAATATTACTCAAATATTACATTTTTAAGAGAGAATGGAATGTATTTTGCACACTTGTTTTGAGGAAAAAAAATTTTTGCTGGTAAAAGCTAGGTTTCGACGTAGATAAAGTTAGCCCATCATTTTTAAAATTAAATAAATTGTTAGTTGTTCCAGATTGTTCTATGTTTCTTCCAAAGCTATAGCTTTGGAAGAAACATAGAATAATAAGACCCAAAAGAAAAAAACAACACAATAAACTTTAAAAAAACATATTTTTCCAGTGACCCCCCATTTCTTAAAAATCATTTTTTTATTACTGTTCTGCATTGTTCTAGGTGTTGTGAACATTGAATTATCAATTCTCTAAAATATTTTTTTTTACAAAAATACGGCCCAAAAGAAAAAAACAACACAATAAACTTTAAAAAAACATATTTTTCCAGTGACCCCCCATTTCTTAAAAATCATTTTTATTACTGTTCTGGATTGTTCTAGGTGTTGTGAACATTGAATTATCAATTCTCTAAAATATTTTTACAAAAATACGGCAAAATACATTAATAAGTTCTGAAATAAGTTAGCCCCCCATTTTTTAAATTTAAATATTTTTTTTTGTTGTTCTATGTTGTTATATATTGTTTCAACGACAAAATACAATACAAGGAACGCAAAAAACGCATTTTTTAGCGTCCTCCCATTTTTTTAAATCTACTTTTTTATTGTTCTAAATTGTTTTAGGTTGCCTTTTTTAGCGTCGCCTCATTGTTTGAAAAATCAATGCTTATTTATTGTTGTAGGTGTTTAGAACCCCTACTCGAAGCGTGTCCATTTAGTGTGTAATTGTCCGATTATGGGGTCCCAGACTACTTGTCCTAAAAAGTGTCAGTTGCACATTTTAACAATATTTTTTAATACGGGGTGATTCAGAAAAACATAGTGAACAAAAGTAGTGATTTTGTTTAAAAGGAACACCCTGTATATTTTTGCACCGTGAAATTTTGCGTACATTTGACGCGTAATACGTATCCCTCCCTATGTCAGCGGTTTTCAAATTATTTGCATTTTTTCAAAATTTTTAATAAATATACGGTATCAAAGTATTTGGTGTACCCTGTAAGTGATTGAAGAGATAAAAAATATTTTCTGAGGTGTCTTTTGTCTTATACCTTTGAAGTAATATAGATCAAACAACCTGAAACAACTAACAAAATATTTAAATTTAAAAAATGGGGGCTAACTTATTTTAGTACTTGTTGATGTATTTTGCCGTATCTTTCTAAAAATTTATTTTATAGCAAATTTGGAACAATGTTCAGAACACCTAGATCCAGAACAGTAAAAAAATTAATTTTTCACTGAAAAAAGATGTTTTTTTGAGTTTATTGTGTTGTTTTATGGTTTTGGATCATAAACTAAAAAATACAAAACAAAATAGAACAATCTAGAATTTATTTAATATTAAAAAATGAGGGGCTAAGTACAGCTTTAGTTGACTTTCTTAATTTATTTCTCTTCCAAAAAAAGGATCCAGGTGAGACTGGAAAATACATCTAATTGACAGACTATATCTGAATGAAATTATTTTTAAATTAGTGTTAATTTAATACAAATTTTGACGCACGACACATGGGGCTTGGAAAAGAAAATACACAAATGAAGAAAGAAGAATAGAATGAAAATGAAAGCATATTAAAATATTTATATAAGGAAAGTGAGAATTTGAAATTTAATATGAAAAAGCACAATAGGAAATTAATTGATATCATAAGACAAGAAGTTTGGAAAAGTAAAAAGAGGAAGTACAAAGAAAACGTAAATCTACAATAACAAAAGAAAATAATATTCAAAGAAAACAAGATGAAACAGTAGTAAAGCAAAAAATATTTAAACTAGTTGTGAATATAGGAAACAAAAAGACAGAAATTATGTAAAAGAAACAATATAGAAAATTAAAAAACACCGAAGAAAATGAAAGCTAGAATAGACTAATAATAAATAAATAAAAGGAAAGACATCCATGCAACATGGAAAATAAGAGAATTTGAGTACCTAATAAGAAATACAACTAATTACGCAAAGAAGAGAAGACTAATTTTAAAATTTGAAAACTAAATTAATAAGGTAATAAAGATACGAAGAAGTGATCAATAGTAAATTAAAATACGAATAAATTAAATTAAAAAATTCATTTCGTATTTTTTCGTAAATTTTTTCGAAATTTTATTATTTCAAGCTAAAAATCTTACAAAAAAAAATTTACAAAATCTAAAGAATTATTATTATTATTTAAAAATGTAATCAAAACGCTTCTACAGCGTCACCCTTAAAGTCCGCACCAAATGGGAAACTTCTTTATTATGGGTTTTTCGATAAAAAGTTATTCTTTATAAAGATTGTGGATCCTCTCAAACTAAAAATGCACCACCACAATATGGCGAAAGACGCGTAATATACGAGGTCCATTCAAAAATTTAATGTTGAGTTAAGAGTGAAGTGCTTTTGTTTCAGTAAATATCAAAAAAATGTATTTAAAGAATATGTTCGTCATTTAAAAAACATCAAGATTTGAAGTCATGGCCATCTAAGAGAAATTTTAACTGTGCATGTTGCGGGATGGACATCATACTGAGATGTAATTTAATTTAATTTGGATGTTTAGTGCCTCAATTTGATTGAAAATGATATTCTTGTTAAGATACTGACTTGTTTTGAGCAATTTTGGTGTCAACAAAAAAATCAAAAGAACTTTGCACCAAAAATTTTTCTAATGAATAAAAAATTGACCATAATTAGCACAATAATTGGGCAATTTGTAAATTACAAACTTTTTTAAATAAACGGTTGTATACAAGATATCGTTTAATTATCATTTAAAGCAAATCTTTTTTCTTATAGCCACCATGTTAAACGAATTGGAAAAAATTACAAATTTTTTTAGATGGCTATGACTTCAAATCTTAATGTATTTTTTAATGATGAACAACTTTTTCAAATAAAATTTTTTGATTTGATACTGAAATAAGGGCACTTTACTTTTGACTCAAAATTAATTATTTGAATGCACCTCGTACATTACGCGTCTTTCGCCACATTTTGTTGATGTATTTTTAGTTTTAGAGGATGCACAAACTTTTATAAAGAATAACTTTTTATCGAAAAACCCATAATAAGTAAGTTTCCCATTTGATAAATTTATAAAGGCGTGTGAAACACCATCATTTGTTTTTGACAAATATTGGATCATTGAAAAGCAATGACGAAATCAACACTCATCAAATTAATTTGACGAATGCGAAACACAGCCGTTGTCAAACTTATTTGATCAAATAAGGATTTGGCGTTTGATTTAAATAAATGATAGATGTGAAACGCGCTTAAGTGCTGTAACCAAATGACTTTATATACATACAGTATACATACAGTAAGAAACAGAAAAAAAAACCTCAATTCTAAAAAAATTAATAAATTGTTGATTTGCATAAAAGTAGAAGAACACAAAACGGCCGCTTCTATTAGGATTTCCTGTGTAAAATGACCGTGAGTGCAATTTTAAGAAACGTTACTCACTAATGGTGACTAACTGCAAAATGTTTAACGACAACGAGAATAACAATAACAACAACCAATGAGTAATAATTAACATACAGCGTGGTCGAATTCAACCGTCCAAGAAGAACGCTCCTTAAGAACACATTGTACGAAGGTACTTGACCTATAAACAATTTGTTATGTAAATTCACTCGCTGCGTGGTAAAAAATCATACTTAGAATAAATTATAAATTAATTATTGTAGTAGATCAAAAATGAGTTACTCACATGGAACTTCTGACCATCATAAAATAAATTATCTACGTTAACTTAAGTTCAAGAACCCCCACTTATTTATCAAAAAGGTAGCAACGTTGTGTAAACAGATGCTAATAATTAGCATTCCTAAGGGGTAGGTATTTCTAAAGAACTTTATACCTGCTGTAACTAGGGAGGAATTTCATATGACAAACAGGTGCCAGCTCAAATTTCCAGACGCAACGACTCCGAACCGTAATTAAGAAGGCCTTTGTTGTATAATGTTTTGGGTTGTAAAAAAAATTGAGAATGGAAACAACGAGTACAAGTGCCACTGACACAAAAATAAAACCGACTGCTTTTTTTTGTCGTTTCAAAATGGAGGGGTAACGGTGCGTTACATAAGCGCGCGGAACAAAGATGGCATCGGAGCAGGTGATTCAGTAGGTCATGTGCATCAACTACCTTCACTATCGATGATGCTATTATACATAACCAGATTATCATAATGACATGCCTTCACGTGTGCTAAACCATGCAATTACGTGTCGAATTGATAGAAAACGCAGCATATATCCTGTGGGTGCACGAAGATTGAAAAAAAACAATGGTTTTTGTGTACCTTTTTTTTATTGCTTGTAGTCCAGTGTGTAATTACAGATTTGCTTGTTACCATAATAGCATCGTATTATGTAAGATGCACCATGAAACTTGAGATTGAAACACTAACGCGCCATTCTCAGTTTCATTTCAAATTTCTCTTATTTTCTATTTTTTTGAGGCGAGTGTAAACCGGTTTTCCGCCAAACGTTATTCTACAATTTTTGAATTAACATTTACATTCTTGCTCTAAGGCTGATGATCGAATTGTACGCAAACCAGTTTTTTAAATATTTAATAACGACAATCTCTGTTAGGAACGTTTAATTATCGGTCGTTTGAACTGACCCCACATTTTAGTATTCGTGTGTATTTTTTTTATCGACCTTTTTAGATAAACCACCAGTATGTTTGTTAAGAATGTAAATAAACAATTTTTTTATCAAGCTGATTGGTAATCTAATTGGAATGTCAATCAACGCTCGAGCAAATTATGCAAATGCAAAAGTTCGAAATAAATGATTCACGATACCTATTTTCGTTACTGTGTAATTAATAAAAAAAAGTATGTGATGTAATCTGCAACATTCCATAGTAGTAATCGTGCTCTATGCAATGCCTTTCTCTAGAATATAAAATCAATGTTTTTAAATGCCTATGCAAATATATGACATCATAATATTAATAACGTGGGATTTGCGATATTTTCGAAAACAACTGACAAAGTTACACGTGAACTTGAACTACTTAATCTCCGGGATTTGTAGTTTCTCTTTCACCTTTACAAATGCTATTCAAATAGGAAAGTAGTCGTACCTATTAAGATTCGAAATGGATTTTGCTTTTACGTGAGATTATGACCATTTTAAGACGTGAAACATGTCCGATTCCTGTAATGCTAGATTAAGCTCTAAAATTCTAAGTATGTTTCGAACACAATGAATAAAAAACTTTCAATTGAAATCTTGTAAAAATTCCGTGAGTATTTTGCAAAAACACTAATCGGAGAAACAGCCCGTCAATATTTAAAAAAAAATAGATCGACGTGCCATAAGTGACGTGTTAATTACGTAATTGTAACAACAATCAATAAAGAGTAACATCATTGGCATTAAAAAGAATTGATTTATTAAACAAGTGGGGAGCTATTAACTTTACACCCATGAAAAAGTCTTTATAGTTAGAAATGACTGTTTTCCCAACCTCTTAATAGTTAGGAAGCGACTCATTACAATAGTGATCGTGAATAAAATATATAAAACAAAAATTGTAAATGACCCTCTGGTAAAGTACCCTTTTAGCTCTTACGATCAAAATCTAATTAGATTAAATAAAAAACTTCTAAATACAAATACTAAGTTTCAACAAAATGAGACCAGAGGTCTATGAGATATCATTGCGGGTTCCGCCTTTTTTTTAATTCAAATTTGAACTAGAGAAATTACATTTTCTTCACAACCGAGGATAAATTTAAATCTTGCAAAAAATTAAAAATATGGTCGTAAAATTATTCCGTATACAGGGTGAGTTTTTAAGACGGGATAGCTTGAATACTCCTATGTTTTTAAATATATTAAAATTATCCAAACGGCGTTGTAAATGGTACATCTGAGCGCAGTTTTTAAAATTATTTTTGTTATATACCGGGTGTATCGTTTATACAGGGTGGTTCTGGACTCAAAATTTTTTTGGAAATATGTGTTTATTTTTTTACATATTTAGATAAATAATAATCTAAGCTTTTCAAATATGTTTTATTTTTAACATTTAGTTAAACCGTTTAAAAGTTATTTTATTTTTTCTTCATAAAATAGGCTTTGCCAGAACTTCTGTAATAAGTCATAAAAAACTTGCCTTTAATAATATCAAAGTGATACATTATTAGACAATACCGAGGACAATACTTGAAAGTAAGTTGTAGTCATAAAAACACCCATTTATGTGAAAAGAATGCGCTGCTGTGGTTTTTTAACTTTGTCACATTTCAAACCTCCATAACTTTAAAAATTTAAATTGCACGCCCTGTAGAAATATTATTAATAAATGATACGTTTAAAACATACGAGTAATCAAGCAATCCCCGTCTTAAAAACTCACCCTATATATATTATATAAATTTTACGAACATTATTGTGTTCCTGGTTTTTTCCCCTTTCGCTTCTTACATCTTTTTACATCCTATTAAAAATTTTGATTTTTCAGTTATTAATTTTGACAATTCACACCTCGATTCACACTAAAAATCTTAGTAAAAAACTAAAGATCAGTGCAGATCAGTGTTAATCAATCTAACAAGGAGGACAGAAACAATTCAGTTGCAATAAAATTAAAAGAAGTGATACGTCATAGAACTCCACATCGCAAACGATACTTTGGCGTTAAGAAACCTGTAACTTTCGAATACTACTAGTAAAGTTTCGTTTCAGTTATCCTACACATTGATGACATTCAATTAGAGGAAGGAAATATTCATTAACTGACATCGTATTGCGGAGTAGTCGCCCTATAACCACACTAAACTTAACATTCGCCATAAATAACGTTTACTGTTATGGTTAAATCATTTGATCTTAGTTTTTCTTACTGCGCATGCGCACAAATAGTGAACGTTCTTTTTAAATTTCAACACTTAAAACTAGATGATTACAAACGTGGCATTCAACATTGCCAAACACTCCTGATACGCATTGAAAAAGATCTAAACTTTTCGAGAAAAGGCTGAATATAATTCAAAGTTTTCGAGAACTCGACTTCCCATAATCGCAAGAAGGGTTAAATTTATTTGATCAGCTATAACCTGTGATGCCATGCTTGTAGAAGCGATCAAAAGTAATATTTTTCGAAGTATAAGTTCGAAATTAAGTTTTTCCAAAAGAATTAGATTGCGCGGTTTTGGTTGGCAACAATTTCGGTCTTATCCTATCAGCAAGGACCTCCCTGCAAGTTTATGTGGAGTTTTTTCGTTTGTGCAATTATTTCCCACTCAAATGACATCTTCTCTTGACTATTATCAATAGAATTAATTTATATCTTTGCTTAAGCTGAGGGCTTTCAAAAACTTGAGTTTAATGTTTTTACCACCTAAAAGACAACCTGAACCAAATAAGATTTTTCATTTGCGAAGAGTCATTAAACAACAATCAATAATTCAATACCTACATATTTTATGGACAGTACCTACAGATTTTCGGTACAACTTAAAATTAGAAGATTTTCGTACTTCTTGGTTCCAGTTAATTGGAAACCTGCACATGTGAGCTGTTTTTTAGCTGGCTTTTGGTCATTTTGTGAGTCACTTCATCAAAATTTAAACCGCCCAGTGTAATATGAAATGAATTATTTATGTAACTATTAAATAGAAGGCCTTTGGAAACTGTGTGTCAAAAATTTTAGCCTTCTATGGGTTCAAATAGCAGCTAAATAAAAATGTTTATGGTTCAATTTTTCTGACTAACTAGTTAGCTATCAACCCAAACTTTTTTTTATAAATTCTCCATTGAATTCAATTATTATTAATTCAGTTTTAGTTTTTCAACATCTCTGGGCCTTCTGGTAGGAGTATGTGGTAAACAACAATTTAGGGTTCTATCAGAAGCGAAGTTTCGCTCTCTAAAGTGGGTACTTCTTCCAGGCCAGTTATCAGATTAAGAGAGGAATACAATAAATAAAAACTGACAATTAAAACCACCCATATGTACAACGAACACTTTGCAATGGTCACTGGCCTGAAAGAATCTGCCCCTTTAGGGTTGCGAAACTCCGCTTCTACCAGAATTATGAGTTTTCTTTCGTAACATTCGCAACTTCCATAAGGCGTCCATACGTCCCCGATAAAAATCAGTACTTTCGACAATTCGTCTCAAAAAGTTATAATTTGTTAAACTATACCCGTTCTGTAGAAATTCAAATGTCACCGGCAGACCGATTCAGGTACTTGGTTATTCAAGACCGCCCCGTTTTAAGACTGGAATTGCAACAAATTTTGTTTAAAAGATGGTTTTAAAAAAATAGTTCAAATAAATATTACAGACAATAAAATTTCCATAACTTATCATATCTCATTAAATTACTTACGGGATAAAAAATATCTTGTAAATATTTCAAGAATAGAAAAATGTAAGTTAAGAGACATCTTGGTTGAACCGATTACGCCGAAATTCTAATCGGGCGGACGGCCGATCGCATAACTCCTACTCTTATTTATAAAGATGTGGAGTAAAAAACCTAATTTGAAAAAAAAACGGAAACCCTATATTATAGTACAGTGTACCCCAATTGATTATACTATTAGTACAAATTGTACAACTTATGGAAGTCAAAAAAGTAAATTTTCATATATTAGTCAGTCAGTATTAACGATTTATTAGTACAAATAAAATAACTTTATCCTTAGTACATTTTAGAACACAACTTTGTTCAAGGAAGTTGGTACATTATATTTTTTGTTCAATAGTTTTCTTATTAAAAACTTATGGTTATATAAAGAATTACTGATAGGTACATGATTGAACATTATAAAACAGACGTAGATCAAATAATTTTTTTAAAAATAAAAATGAAAAAGAAAGCGTGTGATAAGATCTAATTAAGGACCAGAGAAATTATTGAATCAGAGATTATAAAGCCTCGAAGATCACATCACACATCCACGATCAATTTATTTTTTTTTAGATGAAAATGTAAAAGAAATCATTTGATTAGATCTGATTCAAAACCAAGAAAATTATATTAACTTTCGAATCAACGAATATTCATTCAGATTCAATATTGCTCACGATCACATGATTATTTAAGCGAAAGATGAAAAACGACATGTGATAAAATTTTATTTAAAGCAAGTATTCATTTAATGAGAACCGAAGATTCATAAATTACTTTAATGAATGCATAACATTATAAAAGAGACGTCCTGGATCACATTATTCATTAAATAAAATAGAAAATAAAGCATTCGATAACATCTGATTTAAGGCCAGATGAACTATTGAATCAAATACTAATCACTGTCTTAATTATTAAAGCTTCAAAGATGCATGTGATTTAATATTATTTAGAAAAAATTTATTTTTAGATGAAAATGTAAAGGGAATCAAATGATTAGATCTGATCTAAATCCATAAAAATTATATTAACTTTTCAATCAAAGCGAAAGTATATTATTGATTCTGGAAGTAAAAATATTCATCTGATTCAATATTGCTCACGATCACATGATTATTTTAAAAAAAAAGGTGAAAAAATACATACTATAAAATTTGATTTAACGTAAAGAAATCAATAATATTAATTTAATTATTTTATAAAAGAGACATTCTTGATCAATTCATTTTTTTACATGAAAATGTAAAAGAAATAATGTGATCTAAAACCAAAAATTACTTATATTAAGTTTTGAATCGAAGATTCACATTAATGATTCTGGAAGTAAAAATATTCATCTCATTCAATATTGCTCACGATCACGTGATTAGTTAACAAAAAGATGAAAAGGGGCATCTCAGGGGGCATGTGACAAAATCTGATTTAAGAAATGAATGCATATTATGAACTTATTATTTAATTTAAAAAATTTAATTTAAAATAAGCATGTGATAAAATCTGTTTTAAGGCATTAAAATAATTTTATATTTTTTTAAATTAAAAATGAAAAGGAAAAAATTAATATTAACTTCTGAGTTAAAGAGTAACCAATTTTTGATGCTGGAAGTCACAAAATGCTCTTGATTGAATTAAATTTAGAAATTAATTTTTTTTGAATAAAGATAAAATGACAGTTTGTGATTCAATCAACAATGATGAACTTATGAATCAATAAATTAACCTCGAAATTAACCCATTTTTTTTTGTTAGAATTGCCAGAAAAATCAAGATTGAATCATTTTTTTTTTTATAAAAGTTTATTTTTAAAACCACACAAATGCAGGTTATTTAACATTTTTACATAAAAATGTAAAAGAAAGCATGTGATGTGATCTGATCTAAAATTAAAAAAAACCTAGGAAGTCAATGATTAACCAATTTAATGATTTAGGAAGTCCCAAAAATCTATGTACCTAACTTAATAATATTTTTTGAAAAGAGATCAAATAATTTGTTTACATAAAAAAGTAAAAGAAAACATATAATAGAACCATTGAATCGAGAATTAATCGATGCATGATAAGATCTTATTCAAGACAAAAAAGACTCTGATATTAAACGAATTTTAATTAAAAAATCTAACTTTTGAATCAAAGAGAAACAAACAAAAATCAAATCATTTTTGTTTACATCGAGATAAATGACAATTGTATAAACTTATATGATTTAATAATTAAACCTTTTTTTTTAAAAAGCTACAAGATTCACATGATTTTGAATTATTGTTTAAAGAGGCGCCCAGAATCAAATGATATATTTTGTATGGAAATTTAAAATAAAGCATGTAATAAGATTTGGTTTAACATAAATAAAATAATATGGTGCCCCAGAAGATCAGTATAAACCTGTTGTATAGTGGAGTGTATAGAGTAATTACCATCAATAAAATCTTATTTAAGACAAATAAATAATTTTGAGTTTCTAATCAAATAGTAACCGATTTATTGATTAATGCAAGTGGTTTAAACCATGTGTTAAAGTGTCAACGGTTGGTACATTTTGAAAAAGAAAATTGCGTTTTAAAAAATAGTTCAAATAAAAGTTAGAGACAATAAAATTCGAATAACTTTTCATATCTCAGTAAATTACTTACGGGATGAAAAAATATTTTGTACATATTCTAAAAAAATAAAATCTATGTAGGTTAAAACACGGACTCTCAATCTTATTTATAAAGACCAAAAAAAAGTTGAATTTGAAAAAAAAATTGAAACCCTATTACTGTACAATTGATTATTACAATTAGTTTAAACTGTAAAACGTGTGCAAGGCAAAAAGCAGTAAATTTTCATATTTTCGGCATCGTCGGTATTTAAGAAAGTAAACTTGACTAACTCATTATGAGGTTAGTAAGACATTGAATTTTTAATTGAAACAAAAGAGCGGCAAAATTCTTCACGTTTTCCGATACCACCCTTGTTAAGTTGATATCAAATTCATTTTTTGCACAAATAATTAACGGCAAATATGGTTCGGGAAGGGTTTATCAGGTATTTTAATCTGCTGATACCTACACCTAATGAATGACATAATTTATAATCAGTAAAGTACAAATGCACTACTTTATCAGCCCCAGCCATTCAAAATTGCGAAAAATTTCGTTTATACAAACACATTCTTTGACAACCGGTGACTCATGTTAAAACCCCGAAAACTTGAGTGTCGATTTTTCAATCCTTCTTGTTCAAATATTAACGAACGCCCTTAATATTTTTCATTGTACAACCAGGGATTTCCCTAATTCAATGTAAACATGCCGAAATACAACACATTTAGCCCAACGAAGTTTTTGGGGGATTCGATCGATAGGGGGTAACGACTTCTCGACATTGAAATAAGAAATTATGTCCGAGCCCGTGAAATCGAAATTTATAAACTCGAGTGATAAAAATGAAAAAGATACAAACAGATGGTCTGTTTATCAATCATTCGTCACGGTAATGATTATAATTTTTCATCGCCCGTTGTTCTCGACGGTATGCGAATAATTCTTATCAAAATAAGCCGGCCGGCGCATTTTTTCGAAATGACGTGTGGTGTTTAAAATACAACAAACAACGAAGAAACGGTTTTAATTTACCTGTTGCCAATGATCATCCAAGCTCGGCTGCGCCGAGAAGTAACCGGTATCGTGGATGTCTTGAAGCTCCCTGAAGATGTTCACGCTGGGTAATATATCCATGTTGAAGTAGTCACAAGTCACAAAAGCACAACAATAAAAACACAAATTTCACAACACATTCAGGAATGGAGATGAAGAAGTCGGCCAAGTACAACAATTCCGTTCAAACATGCGGTCACGTTACCGGCATTTCTAATCTCGACAACAAACTATTAATAAAGAGTACGAAAAAATTATAAAAAATACTAATATTATTGATCCCGGCTCTGACACTTGAGTAAAACTCGGCTAAATGCGTTAACATCCACACTTGGCGGTGAATACGCTCCGAAAACGCAATGCGTCGCTGGATAAAATCCTTAAAATCCCAAAGATTATTCGATGTCGTTGAATGACCGAAGTTGTGGGTCAACTCGAAATGTTTGTTATGTTGTTATTTCGTTTGGATGGTCTCCAAAATTTGAATTTTGAAGCAGGTGTCGCTGCAACTTGAGAGCGCAAAACTACCACTCTATGTAAAGGCCTTCGCGGCGCGACTGCCGAAGCAAGCTATGGAAACCGTACGTTCGGTGAACGTAGAAACGGTTGTTCGTGAAGCACTCGGTTGCCGGCGCCACAAACAAAATTGTTTCGATCGTCGGCGCAGACTTCGTTGCGCCTCGCGCAAAATGCATCGCCCAAAATAAAATTTCGACTCCTAAAAATAACGTTCGCTACTTAATTAATCAACTGTATTACTTATTATTCTCTCAATAAGTATAATTCGATCCAATTACCAAAAATTCGGATTTGTGTACAAAACTATTAAAAGTTAAAAACTTTTCCGATCCATTTATTCCTTTAATATGTTTTTCGGTTAACCGGTTTACTCAGTGAACCGGCTTATCTAATAATAACCAAGACACGTTGATATATTTAATAAAGCGTTGATAAAATTATTTTTATTTTGTAAATTACGCTTTTTGCTATCGTGACTTCTAGTCTGTTCTTGTATTACCGCTATTAATCATTCGCGCAAAAAGCGTAAGCATAATATGATTATAAAATTTGAAGAATATTTATAGCTTCTACGGTTGCAAAATTGGGTTAGCTTTTCAAAACAGTATTAAGATTTTTTGCACCATGTCGAAAATGCTTTCGGTCAAATTTTATTTACCGCTTTTTTTCTACCATTATCGGAATCTTCTCGACACTAACTGTAACTTCTGATTTTTCGTCACACAATAAAAGTCCATTATAATTTTCTGTAGATCCACAATTCCTAACACTCGGTATATTTTCTAAATCTTCTTTATCCAACTTGTTTGAGTTTTCAATAAATTATATTGACAAAATAATTGAAACATACTGGTAAAAATCGTTTATAGCGTTGTCGGTTGTAACTTTAACAAAGAAGCGGTTGCGACAATACGATGTTTTGGTAGGAATTTCATTTACATTTTTATACAGGGTGTCACAAAATATGTGTTCCAGGCTTAAATGGTTTATAGAGGAAGACGTTAAATAACTTTCTTTTAGTAAAATTTTTATATTAGACAAATAGATATAGATATATTTATTAGTTTGCCTAAATTTTTCATTTTACAAAAAAACAGACTCCCTAAAAACTAATATTCAAGCTCCTTCTTTAAATCACCCCACACCAAAACTTAAAATCCCCTACTTCCACATAAAAATTTTCTCCTTTCTACTACTTCCCTCATTCATTCCTCTCCTTCCCCTTTTCTCCTAATATTACTTGTCTTTTTCTCTCTTCTCTTCTGATTTCTCCACAATCTTCCATCAAATGCTGCAAGTCCTCCCATCCCTCCCCGTTTACCTGTTTACCTTTTCTTCATTCCCACATCTAAATCTCGCTATCATCGTCTTTAAACTTTTGTTTCCGTTATATATTTCGGTACTCTCTCGGTCATAATCTTTCTATATACTTCGTCATATTTTCCTTCCCTTATTTGTGTTCTTCTTTCTTGAATTTGCGTATCTTTATCCCTTCTCACTATGTCGTTTTCTATACTTATGCCTACCGCTCTTCTTCTTTCTACTTCTTCTCTGGCATATCCTACTCTTTCGTAATATAATCTTCTTTCTTCTTGTCCTAATTTTATTCTCTGCTTCTTCACTTCTTTCCAACATTCCTTTAGAATTGTATTTTCCTCCCTTTTCTCTAACTCTTCTTCATACCTCATTGCTATCTTACCAGCTTGTACTCGTATCTTCTCCATTTTTATTTCTTCCCCAACTATATATGACTGTGTTTTCTTTTCTAGCCCCAACGTTCACCTCCAATACTTTTCTTGTACTTTTTCCAATTTTTCCTACTCCTTCCATCCCCATACCTCCGTTCCGTACATCATAACACTCCTCACTAATTTCTGAAAAAGCCATTTTCTTTTTTCCATGTTAGCCCCAAACACTCTCTCTCTCCCCCACATCTGCCCCACAACTTTGTTACCTTTTTTTACTAATTCCCTTATATGCCCCTCATCTTTATTATTATATTTTATAGTATATCCTAGATATTTCCATTCGTTCACCCTTTCTATCACTTCTTCTCCCCATTTCCACTTTTCTCTTCTCTTTCCTTCTTCCTGTTTTTGAACACTATTACTTTGTTTTTCAACATTCGCTTTATTCCTTTCTTTATATACTCTTCACTACTTCTATTTCTCTCATTTCTTCTTCTTACTTGCCACCACCACGAAATCGTCCGCATATGCCAGAACCCATACTTTCTTCCTTCCTATTACCACTCCACCCTTTGTTTCCCTTTCATTACCTCTTCCATATCGGCCATGTATAGCGCGAATAAACTCGGGCTTACTGGACATCCATGTTTAAGTCCCTTATTGGTCCAAAAACATTCTTCAACTTTTTCTTCTGTTCTTGTTTGACACTTTGTTTCCTTATACAATTCTTCCAGTGCTTCTATCAGATCTTCTGTTATCCCTTTTTCTCTTAGCCCTTTCCATAGTTCTTTTCTATTCACATTATCGAACGCAGCTATTAGGTCTAGAAATAAAGCAAACATCTTCCCCTCCTTATTTTCTAGTTCTTTGTTCACCAACTGCCTCAATATCAGTGACCGGCAAAGAGTTTGCATCAAATGGAAAAAAAATTGTAATTGTGATATCCAAAAATTTCTTTTGAGCAAATGAATTTAGCATATCGAATGACAAAAAAATGCACTTTGACAAATGTCATGTGACCACTGTCATGGCGGCAAATTTAAAAAATATTCCTTAAATATGTAAAAAGTGAGGTTAGATGACAAGATATTGAAAAATGCCTAAGAGAAAAGTTGTTCAGAATTAGATTATACAAAATTTTTTGCGTTTGTTTTACATAAAACACAATAATACCAACAAATAAACTTCACAATCTAGTAATTTTTATTTATTAGTCTAATGGAAGGTAAAGATCAAAAACATTGTTTTTTAGGACAGACTTTGTTGCAATGGCCTACAGAAAACAAAAGGTTAAAATTACAAGTTTAGAATTATTTAAAAATAGTCCTAAAATGATCAATTCTTCCATTCTAAACCCAATTTAAACAATTTTTTACAATATTGCCTGGATAATAAGCTCATACAAAAGCATACAAAAAATTTTCGGAAAAAATTCCGGAAAACTGATATTTTAAAAAAAATCGTTATTTTTTTTTAATTTGCACATAGACGTATAATCTAATTCTGAACAACTTTTTCTTAGGCATTTTTCAATATCTTGTCATCTAACCTCACTTTTTACATATTTAAGGGATATTTTTAAATTTGCCGACATGACAGTGGTCACATGACATTTGTCAGAGTGCTTTTTTTGGTCATTCGATATGCTGAATTCATTTGCCAAAAGAAATTTTCGGATATCTCAATTACAAAATTTTTTCCATTTGATGCAAACTTTTGCCGGTCACTATGTATATATATATATATATATTTTTCTCAATCGTCCTTCGCCCTTTCCTAAATCCCACTTGCCAATCACCTATTAAATTTCTTTCTTCTATCTCAGCCTCTAGCCTCCTTTTTAATATCTCCGCATAGATCTTGTTACCCTGCGTTTGTGATACTCACTCCTCTGTAATTCCGACTTCCTTTATATCTCCAACTTTTATATATATATGACATATTATTGCTTCCTTCCACTTCTCAGGTAATCATTCCCTTCTCCATATCCTACTTAGTAATAATCTCACCTTTTCTCTCATTTTAATCCCTGTATATTTCCATTGTTCTGCATGTGTTCTGTCCGTCCCTTGCGCTTTCCTACTCTTCATTTTTCTTAGTTCCACTTTTCTTATTTCTCCATCTCTTTTCCTTGATTTTTTCCTCCGTCTATTTCTTTTGGCTTGTTTCTATTCCCTTCTAACAACTCTATACAGTGTTCTCTCCATTTATTTTCGTTTATTTCTGATTCTTGGTTTTTGTCTTTCTTCTTTCTCTATTTATAAACTTCCATGTGTCTTCTTCATTTTAAATTTCATTTATTTTATCTTCAACTTCCTTCTTATACTTCTCCTTTCTTTTGTTACAGATTTCTTTATATTCTTTTTAAATTCTAATACTCCTCTAAAGATTGTGTGTCCTTTTTTCCATTTTCTTCTCCCTCGCCTTGCTTCTTTCTCCTTTTTCTTGCACTCTCCGTTCCACCAATAACATTTCCTTCCCATTTCTGTAGTATGTTTTCGGTATGTTTTTTTTCTACTGCTTCTTCCATTTTCTTACAATGTCTTCGATTTCCTCTTCTATTCCTTTCTTTGTTCCTTGGTCGTATTCCATTATTTGTTTATATTTTTCTGTACTTTCTTTTCTATACATACTTATTAGATAAATAGTTACGCCAAAATGGCGCCTTAAAGTCAAAAATAAAAAATTGTTAATAGCCATTTTACGGTTTTAAAACTATTAAAATGTTATCAATAGTATGTCATAGTGTGTTTTTAACTATGCCCAATTTAATGTAATATATAATTTGATTCAAACGAAAATTTAGTTTTATCGGTTTCAAAGAAATAGAAAAAGATGGTGCAGATGATTTCCGAAAATTAAAAAAAAGTGCAGTATCGTTTTTGTGGAGATAAAGAATTTACCAACGCTCACTTTAAAGTATCTTAAATATAACTGTCAAACAGATTTTTAATAACATTGAAAATAAAAGTTTTATAGGACATGAAGTTGAAAAAATTAAAAATTAATGCCGTTTGAATACTACTATAAAATTTTGCAATCGCACAAAATAAAAAATTTGAAATATGAACTGATAAACTCGTTTCACCTTAGATTCCATTTATCATGTATGTGAAGTTAGCACTTTCACGTGTGTTTTTATTGGAAAAAAAATGCGACATTCGTGTACCCATCGTCTGCTCATGCCCAAGAAAAATTTTAGTTTGCTCACTCTCCAAAAATTTCGATTTTTTGACGTTTACACACGAAAGAGAATAGCTAAAGTTAAAATCATATAAGACTGCGTATGACTCATTCTAACTAAAGTCCTGAATTAATTTTCATAAACGTATGTCGACGTTAGTGTGATCTTTTTATATCGGTTTCTGTATTACCGGGAACATGTAATTATAGTACAGTTAATCAGATGTCGCTCATTTTATTTAACTTCCTGTGAATTATGCACGAATTATGTAGTTATTAAACGCCTAATATATACATACTATTGTTTGAATGATTGAAAACAAAAATAAAGTTAAATGCAGTTACATACAGGGTGTTTCTAAATTCATGCGACAAAATTCAGGAGGTGATTGCTCGTATAACAAAATTTCCTTAGCCCACTCCTTTCCGAGATATCACCCTTAAAAGGTGGTGACAACAACAGTGTTTGACATCAGCCTACTACAATTTGAATAAACATTAAGTAAACACGGTAAAAAAATTGTCGAAGTGACAGCAGCCTACTATTACAAAACTTTGGAATTAAAAACAAGGTATAACAAACAAGGAAAAAATTATAAATCATGGTGTTTATGTTTTTCCTCTGCAGCTATTGGTTTTGAAAAAAAAGAATAAAAAAGATTTTTAATTAAAACAAGTATTATAAGTTATAAATTTATTTCACAAAAATTAACCTCGAAAAAAATTTCATATCAGAAATATGAAATAAGGTAGGGTTGCTAATTTCACTCTCGTATAATGTAACAGGAATATTGAAAAAATACCCGTGATTAGTCTTTTGCGTGGACGCTTTATTGAAATTTTAGAAAAAATAAAACTCAATTTTAGTCACCACCTTTTAAGAGTCAATATCTTAGAAAGAGGTGGGCTGAGGAAATTTTGTTATAGGAAAGACCCATCTTAATTTCATACTAGCAATTACCTCCTGAATTTTGTCGCATGAATTTAGAAACACCCTGTATACAAAGGATATTAAAACAACAATTAAAACAAAATGTCAAAATGAGGAATGTCAAAATATTGTCGAATCTGGTGTCGACGTAGGATTATTGCAGTCACATATATACCGGCAACCAACAATGCGTATGGTTGAAAGCTAATGTGTATAGTTTTAAAAAGAGAAACAGATGGAATGTTATTTACCTAAGAACGAATTAAGATAATCCCCTGGAAGTTTTTCTCAGAAACTATGTGAATTACTGCACCTTCTGTTAGATACATTTTTTATGTTTTGAATTATTTTTTATTTGGCAGTAACTATGCAGTAAAATTACGTGTAAAACTGCAAACTCGTGGAAAAAGTTTAGGTTTCATCACTTGTTGTACCGTAAAGGAGGAAAGAAAAGAAGGCACAAACCCCAAAAAAAAAAGGAAGTGCACTAGGTGATTTTTTTTGATTAAAAAAAAAAAATAAAGGAAAGATTAAAACCTCTGTTTTTGCTTTGGCGGGGTTCGTCTTGTTACGCGCCGCGTACTGTACTACAATTACTGGTAGGCGGAATAAAACGCCGTAGAAATAAATCCGGTAAAAACCACGAAAAAACCAAGCAGAAAGAAAAACAAACCAGAAAACAAAATCGCGGAAAAAAAAATCCGACGAAAAAGCCGGAGGAAAAAAAAACGCGTCAAGTGATCAGTTGTGTTAAAAATGACCCAAGCGATTATTATTGTAGAACACTAATTCTAAGGAACCTAATAATGTATCAACGATGTATTAATTAATGATGATGGAACGTACGACTTTTATAAACTCAATTCGTCTTACAAAATAAAATATTATGCTTTGGCACTTATACAGTAATCACAGTAATATTACTTCAAAATCAAATTACCATGATATACATTCTTATAGGCATCGTCCACCGGTTTTCTATTTTCGCAGGTTTCTTTTCCGCGGCTTTTATACGCCAGCTTTTATATCCCGGCTGTTTTTGGCACTTTTTTTATATCCAATTTTGATTCCCCGGCTTTTTTCCGAGTTTTTCTCGGAGCCTTTTTCGCGGCCTTTTAATTTCCCGTTTTTATCCCGCGACTTTTTTTTTCTAGATTCATTAATAATATTACTATGTAACACCCTATGGCCTACGATAAAAAAAGACTCCATAAATTCAAACTTCAATCTAGTGTCACCGGTGTTACTACGGTTATCAAGTAGATCGTTTTGGCACTAGTACTTCAAAATTTTAATGTATAAAATATATACAGGGTCCGGCACATCGAGTGTGCATTAAAAGTATATGGAGAAATAATTATATTCATTTTCTGAAAATAGTGCTGCGCCTGTTTTCGACATCACTGAACTCAGACAAAATATTTTCGTTCATACTTTCTTATTTCCAATGGATCATGATATTTTTATTTCATTTTCAGATTCTACGTAAAATTTAAGGTGTAGTTTAATTAATATAACATATACAAAAATGATCTGGCTTTTTGGTTATATCATTTTAAAAAAAAAATTAAAATCATGTTATTCTTCGTATCTCAAGATGATATCAATATTTTATTTCTAATTTGTTGTGACAATTGTTACAGTAACTCACATATGAATGAAAACTCAAATTGCATGTACAGAGTGATGAATTCTCGTGCCAATATGAACAACTTTCGACTCAAAACTTGCTTAATTCAAATGGGACACCCTGTGTTTTTAATCATCAATTTCAGCATAGGATATGTTAGTATGTGTCGAAAGAGGACAACAAAAGACATCGATTGATGATTAAAACATAGGGTGTCCCATTTGAATTAAGCAAGGTTTTAAGTTGAAAGCTGTTCATATTGATACGAGAATTTTTATCACCCTGTACATGCTATTTGAGTTTCCATTCATATGTGAGTTACTGTAACATATCGACAATTGTCACAACAAATTAGGAACTAAAATATTGATATCATCTTGAGATATGAAGATAACAATTCAACATGATTTTAATTTTTTTTTTAATCGATATAACTAAAAACAGTCATTTTTTGGATATGGTATATTGACTAAACTACACCTTACATTTTACTTAAAATCTGAAAATGAAATAAAATAGCATATTCTATTTGAAATAAGAAGTTGACAGCTACCTTATGCTGTATGAACGAAAATATTTTGTCCGAGTTCGGTAATGTCAAAACAAGTGCAGCACTATTTTCAGAAAATGAACAGAATTAGTTCTTCATATACTTTTAATGCACGCTCGATGTGCCGGACTTTGTTTGTATGTATTCTACGTTGACATTTTAACTGCTTATAATTTTTAAAATAGTAACCACCAGGTACTTGTATCATTAAATTGCAAATAAACAATAACTTATTCTATGTAATCTATGAGTAATAATTTCAAGTTTAAATGCCAATCAAGTTTCAAAAAATTTCAACAAACCCGATATGGAAGTAATGGAATTACGTAAAAAATACAAAAGTCGGGTGTCATTAAAATCGACTTTTATATAAATACCCCACACAATAGTCATTGATTAAACTTTTGTTCAGTTGGGAAAAAATCAGAAAATTTACACAGTAAAATACGTTAATATGATATACAATTTATTAAAGTTTTCAAAAATATATTAAGCAGCAACTTAGATACCGGGGTAGCTGTGAAGATATTATTTAAAAAAAATGTAAATTTTAGAAATTGCGATCACCCCGTAGGAATTTTGGAATAAGCACTTTATTACAGACAAAATAGTGTATTTTCAATTTTTTCGTTAATTAATATTTTTCGAGAAAAATCGTTTTCTTTTAATGTCTGTTTTTCGTTTGATTTAAAAGGCAAAATACAAATTTTAAATAAATAATAAGAGACTTTCTGAATTAAACAACTGCAATTGTTTTATGACCGTAGTTGTTATTTATTTCATTTTTATAACACAAATGTTGATAAAAAAGTTAAAAAGTTCAAAATCATGGCATGTATGGAGTCTTGTGGGCAACATTTTGAGCATCTCTCGTAAGATGTAAATGTAATATTAATTGTTAAATTATTTTTTTTGTTGATATTGATTTTTAAATAAATTTATAAAATAAAAAATTAAATTTTGCCATCTTCACCATTATAATAATTATTGATGCGAAAAAACAAACATTAATAAAAACGATTCCAAAATTCGTACAGGGTGATTAAAATTTCTAAGATTTACAATTTTTTAAATAACAATCTCACAGCTACCTCGGTATCTACGCCACTGCTAAAGATCTTTTTTTGAAAAGATTATTAAATTGTGTACCATAATGACAAATTTTACAGTATAAATTTTCAGATTTTTTTCTTTAACTTATTTCTGACATAATAAGAAAAATCAATTCTAAATTAAAACTTTACAGGGCCGTACTTCCTTAACCCTGTAACGGGCGCGTTAGTAAGACAAACATTATAAGGCGCATGCGGTACTAAGTGTCGCATAGTAATTTTTGTTTTAATTTGAAGTTAATAATTGTTTTAAGGCATTCTGAAGCATATTCGCATAAAATAAATTTTCTTAAATTACAGTTTTTAATATCTAATGGTATTTTTAACAGTAAATTTAAGAAACATAACCGTTGATTTAAAAATTAATTTTTATTATGTAAATGCTAAAATTTAAAAATAAAATAAAAATTTGCATACAAAAGAACAAAAATGAAAATTCTAAAATATTATATAAAAAGTAAGAAATAATGTATCCAACAGTATAAGAATTATTACTTTTTGTTTATTACGTCTTTAATCTTTAAACTTGTGTGCTATGATGTTTACAAACAAATTGTTTACAGTTTGCACATATTACCGTTGTTTTATTATTTTTGTTTACTGCATTCATGGCAAGGTCCAACACGTCTTTCTTGAACTTGTACATTTTCCTGTTTCTGAACGTCATATTTTGATAGAAATAATGTAACATCTTTTGGTAATTTATTCAATTGACTTCTTTCTTTGAAATGTGGTTCTAATAAGCTGTATGCTAAATTTTTTAAAATATTCTTCTTTCACATTTTTCTGTAGAAGTGTTTGTGCCAAAATTATGTATGAATTTATTCCAGCAATATCCAACATTCGGAAGAAAAAAGAAAAGTGGCCACCTTCTTGTTTTCGTTTTTGTTGAATATAGGGAGCACTTTTGGTCGACTGTGTCAATCCCTCCTTTTGTGTGATTGTAATCAATGATTATATCAGGTTTACCTGTATCTGGATCAATACTATCATCATCGTGCATAGTTGATAAGAGTACTACGGCTTTGTTCTTCTTTGGAACATAAGAAACTAATGAGCAATCATATTGAAATCCAAAGATGGAAGAACCAACACTGCGTTGCTTGTTAGGGTGAAATTCTGGAGGAATTTCTCTTTGTTCTTCTTTAGCGTCCCAAGAAGTGTAATTCCATTTTAACAAATCCATGGCTAGCGGGAGACTAGTGTAATAGTTATCAGTGGTCAAATTTCTATTTGAATTCTTAATTGGTTCGATTAGTCTCATAACTATATCAGAAGGCTTGTTTGATGAGAGAAAAGGTCCATCATTTTGTTTGCCACAATATAACTCAAAATTGTAAGTATAAAATGTTCTGCTGTCACATAAAGCATATAATTTCAACCCGTACTTTGCTGGTTTCTGAGGCATGTACTGAATAAAACTACAGCGACCACGAAACGGATGCAACATTTCGTCTATTGTCACAAATTCAGATAAACTATAATTTATTTTAGAGTTTTCTACAAAACTTGTAAAAAATTTCTGATTGCTGCAAGTTTATCAGTGACTACTCGATTGGCCCTTGTTTGTTTATCGTCAAATCGAATTGACCTCAAAAGGAACAAAACCTTTTATAGCTAAATGCTGCCCTGAGCACTATAATTCCAGAACCATCTTTTACCCACATTTCTTTTACATTTGTACGGTTACCTTTTTTTACTGCTAACAAATACAGAACACCTAATAATGCCATAAGTTCTACTCTTGTTGTATATTTACAATCTCTTTCTCGTATGTATTGAGTACTCTGTTTCTTTCTCTCTATATATAAGTTAGTCGACTGAACAATTTCATCAATCATACCCTGTGTTATAAACGACAAAATATTTCCAATTCTCCCACCAAAGCTTTAGTATGAATAGTCGGACCTGGTCGAATTCTAATTATATTTTTGACTTTGTTTTATGTTGAATTAAATTCTGTGATGTGCTTTTCCATAGAGTTTCGTTGTCCTTTCCAATATAAAAAGCATAGTTATCGTTGTGTACGTGCCTCTCCAATAAAAGATCATTTCGTCCGTTGACTCCTCTGAACCACTATTGTGATCCGTTCTTTCCACATTTTCAATGTCATCATCGCTTTCTTTAGAAAAATCTACTAATTCTTCGTCAGTCTCATCGTGCCTGTGCATAATCTCCGCCGACTCATTGTATCTCTCTTCGTCTCTATGAAAAGAAAAATTTAGTAAAGAAACATATAAGTACTATAATTATATGACATCACCAATAGATAAATTAAATTAACAATAATAACTTCAACATTGATAAAAAACACTATACAAAATAGATGATTATTAAATTTACTTACCTAAACAGATGAGTGCCATAAAATGATGCAGTTGACTTTGAAGGCAACATAACTTCCAAACCAAAATAATTTTTTAAACCGAGTTTATACGTTCGAGTACAAGGTTGACAATGGACTGTAACGACCTCGGTGGTCTGTCTGAGGGATTTCCACCACTAAACTGCAGCGCTGCGTAAATGCGGTACTGTATGCTACAACGCGCCCGCTTAAGGGTTAAATAAGCCCAACTAAACAAAGTTTATAAGAAAATTTTCATAACTTTTAATGCTTAGTACCGTAGTATAGTTTGGGACCTATATTTTTGAACCAACCTATATAGAGTTAATTTGAAAACACTTTTTTTGCTGCAGCTTATTTAAAGCATAATACTTCTTTACATAAGAAATGAGATAAAAAAACTGATATTTAATACTGAGTTAAAATGCAAATTGTTTAAATCGCAATAACCAAAAAATTACAACATTTTTGAAAAAAAAATAGTCAGCATCCTCCAGGCTTTATTGTTTTAAAGAATATATAAGTGTTTTTAAGATATCTCCGAAAAAATTAAGACTATTTTTTAAAATATTTTTTTCAGAATAACTAAAAAGTGAAAATAAGAAATATTTGTACGCTAAGTTCCTTGATTCTATTTTTTCTAACACACTTGAATAAAGAGAAATAGAACATTGTAACAAAATTATAATAAGTATAGACGCTAGCTTAACTGATTTTAACTATAGCACAGGCTAGTACTACTTTGCTCAATGCTAGCACACTTTTAATAACGGAGCTATTGAGATTTGAAAAATAAAAAATTCCAATATGGCGACCATTAGAAATATCAAAGTTGATAATGTTTCTAGAAAGCCAAAACGTTGTAGAACAATACTGAGTACACAGTCCAATTTAACTTAACGAAGTGCTTTAAAGATGTTTTTACGGATACAAAAATTTTTGATTATATCGACTTTTTAAAAATACAATATTATACTTTTTCAACATATCTGTACTTTTGGAACGGTATTTTTATCGTCATTATTCTACAAACGTAATTGGCTAAAATGTTACCATTTAACTGATTCTCTAGATCTAATATTAACCGAGATCCCAATACTGTCGTGAACAAACACTGTGTAGATGAAACTTGAAAAAATATTGGGCAAGATTTTAAGTTGATTATTTGTATCACTAATGATCAAATCAAGACTTGACTTTTAGACTAATAATTTTTGTTTATCTCGGTTAATAATTCCTGTTATGACGAAGCGATTAAAATGATTACTTCTTCTTGTCTTGTCAAATCTGACAGGTGATTTCTTACTTAATATTAATACATATTTTGGTTTGGCAAACAATTGGGAAATAATCTTAACAAATGCATGGTCAGTGATGGGTTAGACGGATTGGCTTTCTAAAATATTATCATTTTGGCGGTGTTACCGCTTCAACTCGTAAGTTGTGTATATTATGTTATTTTTGGAATTGTAACTTCTTTACCATTATCTTAATTTTTTCTCTCTCATAAAAATGGTACAACTAGCATTTTAATTAAGCTGCTATTTTAACCCATAGAAGGCTGAAATTTTGGGCACAGTTTGCAAAAGCCTTGTATTTAGTAGTTAACCAAATAAATTCTTTTCATGTTATACAAGGCGTTTTAAAAAACTGTAGATTTTAACGTGACACACAAAAAAGGTCAAAACTTTATTTTTTCAAAGAAGAAAATACTGAAGCACATTACCTTCACATAATTTGTATTAGTGGTCATGTTATTTGACAATTGCTTAATTGTATACAGTGTTTGTCAGAAGCGAAGTTTTAAGATTAATTAATTTTCAACTTAATATTTATTCGAAAAAAGTTAAGATCAAATAAAGTTTACTCTTCATTCATCATGGACAATGTGACAAAATTGCAGAAAAAACATGCAGAAAATTCAATGAAGTGTACCCTAACCTGCAACAATAAATAAAAGAAAGTTTATGTGCATACAAGATAATTTTATCAATCATGGTTCAAAACTTAGGGCAACTCAAAGTTTACCAAGGCTTGAAACACTTCAACACCTAAAACTAGATGATTACCACTTAGCATTCAACTCGGTCATGACATGAATTCAAGAGGATCTAAACTTTTAGAGAAAAATAGTATGAACAGACGCAGTTAAGAGATTGAATTTACATTTTTGGACCAATCAAACTACACTTCATGGTCAAGCAAAGCGGCTTTAAAAAAAATTCAGTTTTAATGTTTTTTGTCTCTTATGAGGAATACGTACTAGCAAAGAGTATATAATGAGGGTACTAGCAATACGTCATCGCTAAATCACACTACTATAGTAAGCATTTTAATGCGTCGAATTGTCTTAAGTACCTAAAAATTGGCTCAAATTTTCAAGTTATCAGCAATATTTTGATTTAATTTAAAATGGTAGAAATCAATTTCATATTTCAAATAATAACCTAAAAAACGTGAAATATCTGAAGACCGATACTTACCCAATCAAACGTTTGAAAATCGATATATCGAAAAGTATAATTTTTAAATAAGACTCGTATACATAAAGTTGCTATAGTTTTTCACGTAGATTCAATGGGCAAACAAATGCCATAAATTCTTCCAAAAATTCACATGTGGAGGTGCCAGCTTCACAGACCTCCTTAAATCATTTTAATTTTTGCACGACAAATATTAGCCTAAGAAAATAAGAAATACAGAGGTACGTTCATTTTCTTAACATAGTGATAGTTTGCCATGTTTATGTGAATACCTAAAATTAGCCCAAGAATCGCCTTAACAAATTTTACCTTATTGACAATTATCCTGCCATGGAACCTCCTCTTTGTTTGCGAATTCATTTCCAATGTCTCTTTCAATGCAAGACAAGTATCCATGACCACTGGTTTATTTTCCCAAATTCTTGGAATGATTTGCCAGTCTTGCTTATAATCATAGGTTGCAAGTGGGATATGTGTATTTCTTGCGTTCTGCCTTAAGTAATCGTGAAGATAAATACAAGCCACGACAGTCAACTAAGCTTTGAGGTGCTCAAAAAGTAGAAATTTTTTGAGAACTTGAAATACTAAAAATATTCTCTACTATTCATCAAGTTCTATTCAGCCTGTAATTGAACACCCTTTTCATGATATCTTTTCTTGTTGTCCTGAGTATGGTTTCATTGTGTTATTCTGCAACGGAAATACATCATTCGCAACAAACACGTATGGTACTAACGTTTTCCCTATCAAGAAAGTATAATATAGCTTAGTAGTTTTATTTAAAAAGGTTGTATTACTAAAAATGCCGCCATCTGATATTCAACCCTGACAACCCACGTCAGCATAGAGAAAGCAATAATCGGCATCGACTATTGCAAAGAGAAATATCTTTGTATTTAAAATAATTGCTGCTTTTATAGGATGCTGAAGAATTATGTGTTTGTCATTCAATGCCCCTGTACAGTGTGAAAAGTTCCATAGTGATTCATACTGAGCTGCAACTTCTATCCACCATCAACATCAGATTCTGTTTAGGAAACTCAGAGAACTAGAAGCAGTAGAAAGTAGAGAAGAAAGACATACACTCAGAAACGCTAAATCAGTCAATCATTACAAGCACAGAAGAAATCACTGTTCAAGAAACTGCTCTACAAGAAAATAATATGGGCATAACTCAGTAAAACACTGGACGTAAAGACTTCGTGCAAATGAAGAATAAATTAATCTTTTCAGATGCTAAAGAAAATAAGCAATAATGATCGAGACAAGTATGGTGCATACTGTGAATACATCTCTCGAAAATTAAGATTAAGACCTGACATATAAAACTACGGGTCACATACACTGCAAACATAATGGACTACGACTTCTCCTTTAATAACTGAATCCACTCCTTACTATTGCAAGTCCGTATTTAAAACAACTACACACACAACTCACACCTTGATACTCCTCAGTCTCAACAGAAACAGTAATGAACATAAAATCTGTAAAAACTCTTAGTGATACTTTTACAGGAATTCTTTTTGAAATGATTTTTAGCCTGTTTAATTTAACAGTTTCTCAAAATGAATTAAATTCTAAAGAATTTATGAAAGTAGAGATTTTTAAAACTAAAGTCTCCCCCTTATCGGATCCACCGAAGTAATAAGTCTTCTGGCAAATAACAAGTCTATGTGGACGAAGTAAAAACTACAACACGAGTACGAGCCCAAGCGCAAGTAGCACCTTAAGAATCAGATGTAATAGCCATCGCGCTTTCATTTTGTAGGCGACGATTACGTCATTACGGTAGAAGAGATTATTTTGTCTTGGTAGACAAAACTGTTCATAACCCTACATTGCAAAATCTAAAATTATTGTACTTTATAATTAAGGACCAATTATATGCTAATTAAATGCTCTATTGTCAAACGGAAAAAATACATAGACTTGTAGAGGAGGTTCTTGTTGAATATAAATATGACTTTTCGGGATCTCGCCCCCTCCCGGTGTTCTTCTAATGCTTAGGTATTCTGGGTTCGATTTTGAACTCCATCCAAAGTCATCCTTTCTGAATTTTAATTGTTACCAGAAAATCTAAAGACTATGAACTTTGTTCGGTTACAGGTAGAAAATAATTTCTATTCCCTAGAAAAAACTCACTAGTTCCAATACGAGGCGATCTTTCGCATCATAGTTAGTGGTTACGATTACGGTTCTATTACTTTCAAACTAGTATGGAATCGATTTCAAACTCCATCCCAAGTCATCCCCTCTGAATTTCAATTGTTACCAGAAAATTAACTTACTATAAACTTTCTTCTGTTGCAGGTAGAGAATGGGTTCTACTCGTAGAAAAAACTGACTAGTTCTAGTATTATTAAGGGACGTTTCGCATTCGCACCCTAGTTAGTGGTTACGATTACGATTACCTTGAATTCTTCTAAAGCTTAGGTAGTTTGTATTCGATTTTTAACTTCATCCCAACTCATCCTTTCTGAATTTCAATTGTTACCAGAAAATCGATTTACTATACACTTTGTTCTGTTGCAGGTAGAAAATGGTTTCTACTTCTAGAAAAAGCTCACTAGTTCCAGTATGAAGCAACGTTTCGCGCCCTAGATAGTGGTTATAATTTGTTCTGTTTTTGTTTATGATTTTTCTGTTCTTTTCTTACTTTCGGTCAGTATTTAATTCTGCTTTAAGTGCATATTTATTGAAATGCCCTCAAAACAAATTAAAGTGAGCATGATGCAGTTCAAATTGTCACTTGATGAAAAACGTTTTTAGTGAACGTGACGTTGCTTCGTTTTCTTAATAATTGACGTTTTCAGCGGTTGGGGTTCTTCGGCTGCAATAACATGATAGGTCCACCAAGATCACATACAAACTAGACATCGTTCCATAAGGTAACAAACATCTAAATTTCAAGATTTCTTGTAACATCTTTTCAGAAAAGTGGTTTTACGTCAATAATTCTTATTATTTTCTGCAATGACGTGTTGCTGTTAGACGATTGATGAACCCTTGAATTTTATTGGGTATCGAACTATTTTAAGAAACGTAGTGATACTCTCAGTTAAAATCCTAGATCCAGAGCAAAATTACGCTATCCAACATGTAAGTATACATTACGTCATATTTCTCTTATTCTTTATCCAATGTTATGGAAATGACAGAGTCGCTAGATTATAATGCCATGATGATAATGACGTTGAACTGCAGTTTCTATATTCCTTTTTTAAAGGTATATAATAAAAAATCTAGACACAAATATGATAAGTTTGATTATAACTATTGATAATAATTGTTTTTACTTGAAACCCCTCAGGCGATAATAATATATTTGTTTATGCTTTAAATTCCCCAAAATGATTCATTGAAAACAGTAATTCAGGTTTTAAGTTTTAAAACAAAATATTGGGAACATAAGAGGTTACTTCAGCACTTTGGATACTGATCATTGTTTTCTTATTCTCGAATTGTCAGTTTGTGTTAATTCTTGAGAATGCTTTCTTGATCCGTCTAGTGTTTTCTAGTGTACCATCAAATTATTTTAAATTTTCGCTGGAGTTTTGTATTTTTGTTAAAATTACATTTTTTGATACTTAATTTTACAGATTGTATTTGTAATCAGTGCACAAAGTTACTTAAGTTGCCTAGCTTCAGGCGTCTGAATCACTATGTTATAAATATGTTACATTGCTTCTTCATTTATATCGTTACAAACATAATTTATTGTAAGTTCTAATTTATATTAATAAAATCCTAAAATATATGTTGTTATAATTGTGCAACTTTTTATCGTTTTTTTTTGAGTACTTCAAAAATAATTTAAAAGACAATAGATTAGCCCTAATCATTATAATCAATTCTAGGCAAGAGATTTTTAATACTAAAAGTAAAAAATAAAATATTAGTTTCGATGAAAGTGAAAGTTAATTTAAATTTAATAACTTTATTCTAGACGTACGTACTTTGATCAAAACTTTTTTGAAAACTCAGTTTATTTCTTTACAAAAAATGTTAACATTTTTCCTATTTCACCTTAGTATAGCAAAAAGAAGTATTTTAACCAAACTAAATCAAAATTGACTTCAGAGTTAGAGAACACTCTGTATGGTAAATTATTTTGGGTGTTGTTATTTAGATCAATTTAAAAGAAACGTTCATATTAACATACACATCCTTCCCAAAACACACAAATTAGTTTAAATTTTGTTAACAAATCACTTATAAACAAATTATTATATTCGGCATAATCAACTAACAAATTGATTACAAACAAATTATTAGCATTACCAAAAGATTATTGTGGTTACAAATTAATTCTGAGTTAAATAGATAAGATATTTCTTATTTAAAACTTTTAAACAATTTTCTAACGAAACTGTTAAAACAATTGGCATAACCGAATAAACAAATAGATTATAAACAAATTATTAGCATTATGAAAAAATTATTGTGGATGCTAATTAGTTCCGAGTTCAATGAGATTAGATATAACTTTATTTCTGATTTGAAAACTTTTAAACGATTTTCTGTCAAAACTATGAAAACAATTGGCATAATCAAATAAACAAATCAATTACAAACAAATTATTAACATTATGAAAAAATGTTTGTAGATACTAATTAGTTCCGAGTTCAATGAGATAAGATAATAAAATCTTGTTTGAAAATTTTTAAATGATTTTCCGTCGAACCTATGAAAACACTTGGCATAATATCAAATAAACAAAAACAATTATAAACAAATTATTAGCATTATGGAAAAAAAATTGTGGATCTTAATTAATTTCAATAAGATCTTATCTTATTATTTTGATTGGAAAACTTTTAAACAATTATCCGTCAAAACTATAAAAAATTGACATAATTAAATAAATAAATCGATCGTTAACAAATTATTAGCATTATGGAAAAATTATTGTGGATGGTAATTAGTTCCGAGTTCTGATTTAAAAACTTTTAAACAATTTTCTGTTGAAACTATTAAAACACTTTGCGTAATCAAATAAACAAATCGATTATAAACAAATTATTAGCATTATGTAGAAATTATTGTGGATGATAATTAGTTCCGATGTCAATAATATAAAATCGTAATCTTTAGTTCAGATTTGAAAATCTTTAAACGATTTTCTGTCGAAACTATTCAACACTTGGCGTAATCAAATAAACAAATCGATTATTAACATTATGGAAAAATTATTGTTGATGCTAATTAGTTCCCAGTTCAATGAGATTAGATAGTCAATTTTATTTCTGATTTAAAAATATTTAAAACGGTTTTCTGTCAAAACTATTAAAACACTTAGCGTAATCAAATTAACAAACGATTATAAACAAATTATTAGAGTTATGGAAATATTATGTTCAGACTTCAATGAGATAAGATAGGACTTTATTTCTGATTTGAAAATTTTTAAACGATTTTCTGTCGAAACTATGAACACTTGGCAAAATCACACAACAAATTATTAACATTATATAAAAATTATTGTGGTTATTAATTAGTTCCGATTCAGTGAGATAAGATAGTCAACTTCATTTCTGATTTGAAAGTTTTTAAACGATTTTCTATCGAAACTATGAAAGCATATTCAAATAAACAAATTAATTATAAACAAATTACTAGCATTATTGAAAAATTGTTGTGGATACAAATTAGTTCCGAGTTCAATAAGATAAGATAATAAACTTTATTTCTGATTTAAAGTTGTTTAAACGATTTTATGTCAATACTATTAAGATACTTGGCGTAATCAAATAAACAAATCGTGTTACACTACGGAACTTGAAGACCAAGTACGTAGCACAACGAATGCTCAAGCTAACCCGTCGGCGAAGGGGTGAACTTAGATTTGTCTCTCACTTACCTTTACGAAAACTAAAGGTCCTTAATTCAATTCACAGTTGGGATCGTTAGGCGCCACCCTAGTCTTTTAATTAATTAAATTAAATGCTCACCAAAGAAAAGGGAGAAACGTAAACATTTGACGCAATAAAAGAATAACATAAGTACAACCGATTTTCTATTAACCCAAAATTCTACAATGGTTTTCGACGCATATCAACAAAACAAAAAACATGCAAGAAGGCCAAATTACCCCGGTACCGGGCGTGACGGAAGGTTTTACACCGAGAAACTTGTTACAACATACTAAAAAAACTAATCTTTAACTCAAATACGCGTACTCACAACGAAAGACAGTAATTCACGGAAGTTCCTGAAGAATACGGAAAAGTACTTACAGTTGAGGTTTTTTTCTTCTAATCCATAAACAGCGTAAGATAATCGATTAATTCGTAAATAATCCACCCGGAACCATTAAACGAAGAATAATCCACCAGGATCCATTTATTTTAATCCGAAGCCTGGTATAACATGCCCATAACTATATTGCATGTTTCTTAATTAAAATTTCGTGTGCACAAGAGATTGTCCAACATCCGCAGTGCGGTGATTTTGATTTCAACACGAATCACACGTTATTCTCTTTCACGGCCACGAAACGAAAGGTTCTTTTTGTGGATACACATAAAACGTAATTTTCACTCGCGCCCTCGAAAAGTTTGCACTTAAACTTTTGGCACTTACGGTAATTAGGCGGTTGTTTTAGTTTAATTAAAAACAACATTAATTCGCGCTATTCGGTACACGTCAAATAGCTACATCTTGCTCATAGTGAATCTGCTTAAAGACTAACTTAAAAACTATTAACAATCAGGTAAGGGAAGCGTGTTATTCTTTAGTCAAAACAAATCTCTATTTAATTGATAACGGCGCCGACACCAAACTGTTTTTTTTCCAGGGATCAAACAAAGAAACCTTTGAGATAGCAGAACAAAATGCGACATGCGATGCTTAAATTCGAAGAAATCGAGTGTGAGACTTATTGAGATTGGCATTTCATCAAAACCCTAATTGCTTGAACGTGACGATAAGCTATTCTCCACATCAACTGAATTAAAAATATTAAATGACCAAAAAGAATATTGCGACAAATATGACCAAGAACACACGTGCATTGCAATGTAAATGAAATGCTTTAAAACTATAGTCTAATGCAATTCAAAAGAGCTTTTACTAACCAAAATCATGTGCGCTTACAAAATACAATTTTTCACCCAAACAGAGGTGACAATCGATTACTATAAACAAGTTCTAGTAACATAATAAAAAAATGATTGTGGATTCGAATTAGTTCTAAATTGTATACAAGATAAGATTGTTACGGTTTTTTTAATTTGCAATTTTTTTAAACAATTAAAACATCTAGAATCGATCCAAATGAACAAATTATTGGCGTTTTGGAAAAATTTTTGCAAATACAGATTAGTTCCAACTTCACGTGGCCTTACCCACTTGATCAATTCAACATTTTCATTAAGGTATAATTTTGTGCTAATTTTAAGCTATTTATTCTAATAATTAAACATTTTGTGCTGGTAGTTTTCAAAAGTTATTTACAAAAACAAACTTGATCGATTTGACATTTTATTGTAGTATAATTTTGAACTAATTTTGCGCTATTTATTGTTGATAATTAAAAATTTTGTGCTGGTATATTTAAAAGCTTATTAACAAAACAAATGGGTATGACCGACTTCACGTGGCCTTACCCACTGGATCAATTCAACATTTTCATTAAGGTATAATTTTGTGCCAATTTTATGCTATTTATTCCTAATAATTAAACATTTTGTGCTGGTAGTTTTCGAAAGTTATTTACAAAAACAAACTTGATCGATTTGACATTTTTATTGCAGTATAATTTTGAACTAATTTTGCGCTATTTATTGTTGATAATTAAAAATTTTGTGCTGGTATATTTAAAAGCTCCATTTATTTTAATCCGAAGCCTGGTATAACATGCCCATAACTATATTGCATGTTTCTTAATTAAAATTTCGTGTGCACAAGAGATTGTCCAACATCCGCAGTGCGGTGATTTTGATTTCAACACGAATCACACGTTATTCTCTTTCACGGCCACGAAACGAAAGGTTCTTTTTGTGGATACACATAAACGTAATTTTCACTCGCGCCCTCGAAAAGTTTGCACTTAAACTTTTGGCACTTACGGTAATTAGGCGGTTGTTTTAGTTTAATTAAAAACAACATTAATTCGCGCTATTCGGTACACGTCAAATAGCTACATCTTGCTCATAGTGAATCTGCTTAAAGACTAACTTAAAAACTATTAACAATCAGGTAAGGGAAGCGTGTTATTCTTTAGTCAAAACAAATCTCTATTTAATTGATAACGGCGCCGACACCAAACTGTTTTTTTTCCAGGGATCAAACAAAGAAACCTTTGAGATAGCAGAACAAAATGCGACATGCGATGCTTAAATTCGAAGAAATCGAGTGTGAGACTTATTGAGATTGGCATTTCATCAAAACCCTAATTGCTTGAACGTGACGATAAGCTATTCTCACATCAACTGAATTAAAAATATTAAATGACCAAAAGAATATTGCGACAAATATGACCAAGAACACACGTGCATTGCAATGTAAATGAAATGCTTTAAAACTATAGTCTAATGCAATTCAAAAGAGCTTTTACTAACCAAAATCATGTGCGCTTACAAAATACAATTTTTCACCCAAACAGAGGTGACAATCGATTACTATAAACAAGTTCTAGTAACATAATAAAAAAATGATTGTGGATTCGAATTAGTTCTAAATTGTATACAAGATAAGATTGTTACGGTTTTTTTTTAATTTGCAATTTTTTTAAACAATTAAAAACATCTAGAATCGATCCAAATGAACAAATTATTGGCGTTTTGGAAAAATTTTTGCAAATACAGATTAGTTCCAAGTTCGTTAAGGTAAAACTGTCAACTTTGTTTTTTGTTTTGCAAACTTCACAAACCATTCACTGTTAAAATGTTTGTCGTAATCAATTGAATAAATTAATTAGAAACTAATTATTCACACTATTGAAAAATTATTGTGGATGCAAATTAATTCCAAATTGGATAAGATAGAATTGTTTCCAGTTTTACAAATTTTTTAAACGATTTTTAGTCAAAACTGTTAAAATACGTGTCGTAATAAAATAAACAGAACGTTAACATTACGGGAAAATGGTTGTGGGTTAAAATTGGTTCCGAATTCGATATGTATTTTTTTCCTGAAAATATATTCGTCTAACTCCAATTCGAAAAATGACAAATATGTTTGAATAAATTAAAAGATAAACAATATTTTCTGTTCCTAAATTGTATTATAAATATTTAATAATAAAAAATTAACTTTCTTCTTTTTCTATGTAAATATAGCCTTCAGGTTTTGCAATAATACGATTTCGGTTGCTCGGTATATTAATTGTGTCTCATTAAGTAACATTTGAAATTCTGCTACCGAGATAATATAATCACCAGAGTTACATTACTACACTTACGTACACAATTATCGAACGACAACACTATTTCGCATCAACGTTATTTTAATGCATCGTGCATGCATATAAGCGTTTCGTTAACTTAATTAATGAGATTCAGCTTCAATAAAAAAACATAAAAAAATATAAAAATTTGCCTTTTGATTAGAAGTGACTTTTTCGATTCGATGTCTGATTTGAAATGAAAACTGTTCTACTTCCATAAGAATTCAAAACTAAATTATATTTACGCCGATAATTAATTTTTTTTAAGTTAGGTATCGTTTCATTTTATGTGACAAATTTTAAGTTATTGGAATTGAACGCGTTTTGAATTCTAACAATAGAATTTTCCGTTTTAACGAAATTATGTGTAGAAATAAATTCTTGTAGCTTTTTGAAAACGTAGTGTAATGTATCATTCAGTATCTGCATGCGTACGTTGCGCTCGTGATCGTCATTTTGAACAAGAACGCTTATGTAAGTCTCACATATATTATTATTGACGGAACAACAGAAAAAAATTGTAAACTTAATCGACGTTGTTAAAATTTAATTGAAGCGTTACATTCGTACAAAAGATTACCGAGTTAGAAAAATTTAATAGGATTTGCTCTGGTTTTAAAATGTAAAGAACCAATTTGCTAGCTACAAAGTGGTGTATGCAAAATAGAGACTTAGCGAAACGCTTAAACTCTCGTTTATACAAAGATTTACGTAAAAAACAAAATAGTTGAAAAATTTATACTTAAGTTTAAATTCCATGTAAGTATAGCATAATCCATGGCTTCGTAATGCGTACCTCCGATTTAAATTTTGCAGAAGTATCATGAGACTTTGGATTAGTAAAAGTTGCCTACTTGACTGAGCTTTCTCCTTCCATCGTCAATTTCACGATTTAGTTGTTCCCAGTAGCTAGATTTGGTATTTTAGTATTCTAGAGAAGTACTTTGTTAACTAAGTTTGTAAACCGCATCTGCATATTTAGTTTGCGTTTTATGCTCTATTTTAAAATGCAACATTTTAATACTGCCGAGGGTCTACACATAATTAAGGTCTTTCCATTTGGGGATTCATTTTATTCGTCGTAAGTGAAACTATCACTCTTAATAAAAATTAATTTGTTATGTTAAAATTTAACGCACTAATAATGTTAAGCTTTGAACGTAAAATTGGAGATTTTGCGATAAAATTTGGTGCAAGCATAAAAATGGTTGACCTTCTTTGAAATATTCTAATTTCTACTGGGAGCTAATAAACTTGCTCAATGTAAGGATCCGAATTTCATGCTAATACAGGACTTTAGTACAGTCTATTCTCATTAATTCAATCACATTACCCACCTTGATAGCTAAATATTTTATTCATTATGAGAAAAAAGCTTCACACTAACTTTCGAAGTTCATATACTCAGCCTTTTCGTAAGTCCGTGAAGTGGGCCGTACCCAGTTGACAAATTTAAAAATATTTTATTTAGAAATTTTGTGCTAACTTTGTGCTATTTATTGTTGATAATTAAAAATTTTGTGCTGGTATATTTAAAAGCTTATTAACAAAAACAAATGGGTATGACCGACTTCACGTGGCCTTACCCACTTGATCAATTCAACATTTTCATTAAGGTATAATTTTGTGCTAATTTTAAGCTATTTATTCCTAATAATTAAACATTTTGTGCTGGTAGTTTTCAAAAGTTATTTACAAAAACAAACTTGATCGATTTGACATTTTTATTGTAGTATAATTTTGAACTAATTTTGCGCTATTTATTGTTGATAATTAAAAATTTTGTGCTGGTATATTTAAAAGCTTATTAACAAAACAAATGGGTATGACCGACTTCACGTGGCCTTACCCACTGGATCAATTCAACATTTTCATTAAGGTATAATTTTGTGCCAATTTTATGCTATTTATTCCTAATAATTAAACATTTTGTGCTGGTAGTTTTCGAAAGTTATTTACAAAAACAAACTTGATCGATTTGACATTTTTATTGCAGTATAATTTTGAACTAATTTTGCGCTATTTATTGTTGATAATTAAAAATTTTGTGCTGGTATATTTAAAAGCTTATTAACAAAAACAAATGGGTATGACCGACTTCACGTGGCCTTACCCACTTGATCAATTCAACATTTTCATTAAGGTATAATTTTGTGCTAATTTTATGCTATTTATTCCTAACAATTAAACATTTTGTGCTAGTAGTTTTCAAAAGTTATTTACAAAAACAAACTTGATCGATTTGACATTTTATTGTAGTATAATTTTGAACTAATTTTGCGCTATTTATTGTTGATAATTAAAAATTTTGTGCTGGTATATTTAAAAGCTTATTAACAAAAACAAATGGGTATGACCGACTTCACGTGGCCTTACCCACTGGATCAATTCAACATTTTCATTAAGGTATAATTTTGTGCTAATTTTATGCTATTTATTCCTAATAATTAAACATTTTGTGCTGGTAGTTTTCGAAAGTTATTTACAAAAACAAACTTGATCGATTTGACATTTTATTGCAGTATAATTTTGAACTAATTTTGCGCTATTTATTGTTGATAATTAAAAATTTTGTGCTGGTATATTTAAAAGCTTATTAACAAAAACAAATGGGTATGACCGACTTCACGTGGCCTTACCCACTGGATCAATTCAACATTTTCATTAAGGTATAATTTTGTGCTAATTTTATGCTATTTATTCCTAATAATTAAACATTTTGTGCTGGTAGTTTTCGAAAGTTATTTACAAAAACAAACTTGATCGATTTGACATTTTTATTGCAGTATAATTTTGAACTAATTTTGCGCTATTTATTGTTGATAATTAAAAATTTTGTGCTGGTATATTTAAAAGCTTATTAACAAAAACAAATGAGTATGACCGACTTCACGTGGCCTTACCCACTTGATCAATTCAACATTTTCATTAAGGTATAATTTTGTGCTAATTTTAAGCTATTTATTCCTAAGAATTAAACATTTTGTGCTGGTAGTTTTCAAAAGTTATTTACAAAAACAAACTTGATCGATTTGACATTTTTATTGCAGTATAATTTTGAACTAATTTTGCGCTATTTATTGTTGATAATTAAAAATTTTGTGCTGGTATATTAAAAAGTTTATTAACAAAAACAAATGGGTATGACCGACTTCACGTGGCCTTACCCACTTGATCAATTCAACATTTTCATTAAGGTATAATTTTGTGCTAATTTTAAGCTATTTATTGCTAAGAATTAAACATTTTGTGCTGGTAGTTTTCAAAAGTTATTTGCAAAAACAAACTTGATCGATTTGACATTTTTATTGCAGTATAATTTTGAACTAATTTTGCGCTATTTATTGTTGATAATTAAAAATTTTGTGCTGGTATATTTAAAAGCTTATTAACAAAAACAAATGAGTATGACCGACTTCACGTGGCCTTACCCACTTGATCAATTCAACATTTTCATTAAGGTATAATTTTGTGCTAATTTTAAGCTATTTATTCCTAAGAATTAAACATTTTGTGCTGGTAGTTTTCAAAAGTTATTTACAAAAACAAACTTGATCGATTTGACATTTTTATTGCAGTATAATTTTGAACTAATTTTGCGCTATTTATTGTTGATAATTAAAAATTTTGTGCTGGTATATTTAAAAGTTTATTAACAAAAACAAATGGGTATGACCGACTTCACGTGGCCTTACCCACTTGATCAATTCAACATTTTCATTAAGGTATAATTTTGTGCTAATTTTAAGCTATTTATTGCTAAGAATTAAACATTTTGTGCTGGTAGTTTTCAAAAGTTATTTGCAAAAACAAACTTGATCGATTTGACATTTTATTGCGGTATAATTTTGAACTAATTTTGCGCTATTTATTGTTGATAATTAAAAATTTTGTGCTGGTATATTTAAAAGCTTATTAACAAAAACAAATGGGTATGACCGACTACACGTGGCCTTACCCACTTGATCAATTCAACATTTTCATTAAGGTATAATTTTGTGCTAATTTTAAGCTATTTATTGCTAAGAATTAAACATTTTGTGCTGGTAGTTTTCAAAAGTTATTTGCAAAAACAAACTTGATCGATTTGACATTTTTATTGCAGTATAATTTTGAACTAATTTTGCGCTATTTATTGTTGATAATTAAAAATTTTGTAATAGTATATTAAAAAGTTGTTCCGGTTCAAATTACTCGAACGTAGGTCGCAAGCCTTCTGAATAACAGTTGTCGTGAGTTACACGTTACAACGAAAGTCGAATTTGCCGCGCATTTTCCCGTTAGTGGATCTTTTAATTCACAAAATTTATCGAGACGACGAGCGGACATTTTGCGATTTCCTTCTATTGGGCGTTTTCGGCGTGCTTCGTGAAGCTAAAAGTTTACACGTAAAGTATTAATGTGGCTTCAATAATTCCAAGCTAAATTGGTGTGTAAATATAAATCCGACCGCATTCGCCGTAAGTTACTTCTTTTTGCATTACTTTTGTTGTCTCGTGGTTGTGTTAATTCTAATTATGACCTATGCTTTAGCACGTGTCTTGACCTCATACTCTACTCGTGTATTACCATTTGGATAATTCCTGAGGGTGCTGGAACGGTTAGTTAAGAATCCTTCGCTATAAAACGTGACGACTACCACGGTTTCGCCTACATTGGAGCTGCCAACGGCCGATGAACTCAACCGGCTGGGGGTCGCTCACGCGGTGTGCCTGCTACTTCGAGGGAGAATACCTGCTTTCTGAGCTTTGTCGTCTAGTTCTCCTAAGGGAAATCCGGTGGCTACCGATTTTCTAAAACTGTCAACTGCTGTCGTTAACAAGAACCTTCCTTATCGGAACTGCATGCCTCAGAACACAGCTAAGTTTGCTTTTTGCATGCGTATGAAGCTCACGTACATGTGACATTAAACGGTTTGAACTCCTAGCATATAAGTAAATTTTTATTCGGGGTAGACTCCATCACCGACGCTCGGTTTTGTTGTTAACTAGCTCCATAAGAGCTTGGGCGCTTTAGATAAAGTGGGTAAAGCTATAACAAAAAGCCTTTTGGGTTGGCGGGAACTACTTACCGAGCTAGTCCGAGTTTAAGTTTAGTTTTTAAGTCACTGTGTGTACGTCGAGTTTCCTTAATCACCAATCCTCAATTGGAACGCTAACTTTAATTTGGGGTATAACAAACAAAAGCTTAACTGAATTTAGACATATTGATTGCGAGCTTTAATTAATTTGTTGTTACTAACGCCCGTAAGTCTTATGCGACAGAATCTCTTACTTCTCACATATTCTCCTAGTATTTTAAGTTTTATTTGTTATATTTAATTGTCTATTTGTTTCTCTGATTTGTGTTTGTTTAAGCGTATTACACCTTAAGTAAAACCTATTGAATTCCTGTTGGTCGGTTTTATTTCTTTCTATTACCGAGCAGGTGGCACCTCGTTAGGCAGCAATTTATTTCTTTTCAGTTTCCTCAAGGACCTCCCCAACTCACCGACTAAGCCGAACACTGCAGTGCTAACCACTACAAATACCGGATCTTCCACGAATCTCGTGCGCTACTTCGAGCCGAATAGTATTGTTCTTCTCTCTCTAGGTTGTATCGCTAGAGCCGTTACTCTCTTTTATTATTATTTGTGAACTACAACCGTTACAAAGTAAAAAAATGGGTACAACCAATTTTATGTTGCCATATAGTCCGATAGCCGATAGTTCATCTCCTTGTCTGACTCCAGAATTGGTTATTTGGCTCAGTATCTGTATAGCATCTATAGTTGACCTCCCCTGCAGGAAGTCATACAGATATTGATCTATTCATATTTGGATTAAAGTCGTTAGTATTTTGTATTCCGTATTCAGCAATGTGATCCTTTATAATTCTAACATCTTAACGGGCTACCCTACCTTCCTTGAAAATTAGCACTATTAAGCCTTTATTCCAATCTAAAGGCATAATTTATGTTTCCCATATTTGTTTTATTAGCTTATGTAACGCCCTTATGAATTCTTTTTCAGTATATTGTATCATTTCATTCCTGATATCATCTGTTCCCGATGCTTTGTCATGTTTTAGTTTATTTACAATCTCTGTCACTTCTTCTTCGAACGGTGTCTTTTGTTGGTCTTCTCTTAGTTGTTCCTCTTCCTCTTCATTTTCCTATGTTTCTTGTTACGATTATGTTAGCAAGTTTTTAAAATGTCCCATCCATTCTTTATCTTCTATTTTGTCATGCTTGATTTCCTATTTTGCTTCCTAATGTATTGCTTATCGCTACTTTTCTTTCTCTCTCCATTTTTTCCATTATCCGTTCCACCAATTTATTCTTTTTCTTTTCATTAGCATGTTTCCTTCTTTCCTTATTTTCTTATATCTTGCATATTCTACATCTTTTCCGATTTTTATCTATTTATTTGTGGCGTTTTTCTTTTTCCTTATTATTTGACCACATTTCTCATCCCTCCATTTCATTTTATGTTTCTTCTTCTCTGTTCCTGCCATTTTTTCTGTTGCTTTATTTGTTGCATTTTTTATTCTATTTCACTTTGCTTCTATTCCATTGTCTTCTTCTCTTTCTGGCAGTTGCTTTTTTATTTCTTTTTGGTCTTCTTCTTGATTTGTTCTACGCCTCCTATCTTAATCTTTGCTACTGTCATTATATGGTCTGTGTCTATGCTAGCCCCTCTATATGATCTTACATCGTGTATCATACGTTCTCTCTTTTTCGATACTATAAACTGGCCAATCTGTGTTCCTGTGGTTTTTCCCGGTATCATCCATGTAATTTTATGTACATTCTTATGTTTGAATTTTCTACTTACTATTTACATATTCTTTCCAGTTGCCAGATTACATAACCTCATCCCATTGTCATTTTTCTCCTCGTGTAATGCATTATTTCCTGCTACTTGCTCTATATAGAATGTATCAAAATGAATTTGAAATATTTTAACTGTAGAAAATTGAGCTCAAAATATTAAGATTTAACCCAAATTACTTAGTGGCTGCATATTTAGGGATTTGAAGTTATCGCTCCTGATAACGATAATGCACTTTAAACGTTCACGGTCGTTACAGTTATCTGTTGGCATTTCTTAGTTAATACTATTTATACGTGTCCATATTACACGAGATGTCGTTAGACTCACATTTTACTTATGTTCATTGCTCCACGAGAGTTTAAAAGACCAACCGCCTTCTTGTACAGTTGTATACCGCACTGAAGTATACACCTCTGATGAGCTCATAATAAGAGCGAAATGCGCATCAGCTGTTCTTTCGGCGTGTGTGCTACTGTACAAGAAATACTTGGATTGCTATCGACACGCATTTTAGGCATTTAAAGTTATCGCTCCTGATAACGATAATGCACTTTAAACATTCACAGTCGTTACAGTTATCTGTTGGCATTTCTTAGTTAATGCTATTTATACGTGTCCATATTACACGAGATGTCGTTAGACACACATTTTACTTAATTTACATCTTCTTATTCCATGTTTTGAATGTGATTGGCATTGGCCTGTTCTTTCCTGTACTGAAAACTCATATTCTTCTGATACCTGATATCTCTTCAACGTCTCATTTCCATGTTCCCATCTTCATCTTCCTTGTCTTGTACTCCTTTTATTATTACATTATTTTTTCTTATTTCCCTTTTAATTAACTCTATTCTTTCATCCTGCTGCTTAATTATTTGTTTTAGTTTTCTATTTTCTTCTTTCAATTCCCTTATTACTTCTGTATTGTCTATTTTCTCTTGTAAACGTGATAATTTTTCCTATATTGGGTTGAACATCTATTTTATTTCTTCTATTCTTGATTTATGTGTGTCAAACACCGTTTTTCTAAACGTTTCGGACTATCTGCTTTATAATTATGAACTGCCAATAAACAACTTCCATTCCATTGTCTGGTGGAATAAACCTACTAATTAATTCTGAATTCTGGAAAACTTACTCATTACTAAGAATACAAAGATACAACAAAAATTTGATACATTGGACAACCGTGACAACAATAAACTTTTGACAATCGCTTTCATCGCCTACTTAATTTTCGATAAAAACAAGTTTCACGATCAACAGTGGATTTTTGGTAGACAAACATGCACAGCAAAATTGTAGAGAATTTAATTCTACATCGATCTGGCAAAAAATATATCGGGTGTTCCATTTGGTTTTATTAAGTTACTCATCATTTTCGATTAGAAAGTTTCATATTTTTTTTCTCATACCCTTTATAACCGTTGTCAATTTTTAAATCATGGACAGTTAGGGTCGTTACCGTCCTAAATGTGAATAAAAATTTGATATTTCAAATAATAACCTAAAATACGTAAAATTGCAACGGTTGTAGCTTGCAAATACGTAAAAGAATAGACGGCTCTAGCGGTACAACCTAGAGAAATAGAGTTGATAATACTATTGAGTTCGATTTAACGCACTAAATTCATGGAAATTCCCGAATTTTAAGTGTTATAGCAACAGTGTCCGGCAACTGTTGCCTAACGTGGCGCCATCTGCGAAGTAAGGGACAGAAATAAAACCGACCAACAGAAGTTCAATTTGGTTGTACTACAAAATCCAACACGTTAAGACGAACACAATATTGAAGAGACACATACACAACTTAAATATAGCAAATCACAACTTAAATATTACTAAGAGAAGGTGTAAGAAGTAACAGAGACTGTCGCATAAAATTGTACGAGCGTTACCAACAACGATTTAAGTTACAACGCGTAATTAAAGTATCACATTCAGATAAGTTTTATCGTTACACCCCAAATTTAAAGATAGCGTACCAATTTAAGATTGGTTTCTGTGAAAACTTGACGTACACACGTCACTTACAAAACGGTGCCCTAAAAGTAACTTAAACTCGGAAATAAACGCTAAACAGGTCTCGTCAACCCAAAAGCCTTTTGTTTTTAAACGTCGTCCCCGTTATCTACAGCGTCTAGCTCTGATGGAGCCAACGTGAACAAAACCGAGTGTCGGTGATTGAGTTCACCTCGACTAAAAAGAATTACTTAAATACTAAAGTTATAAGACCGTTCGATGTCACGTGTACGTGAGCTTCTTACGCTTTGATAATGAGTAGGATAATTAAACATAAAACTTAGCTGTGTTCTAGTAGTATGCATCTCTGAAGATTCGTTCTCGCTATCGGCCGTATTGAAGTATTGGACAGCGTCCGAACGTAGTTAATTCCAGAATTTCCCTTAGGGGAGGTTCAGATTGAAAAGCAGATGACAAATAGGTTCCCTTAAAGTAATAGATATGCCGCATGAACTAGTCGATCGGCCTTCAGCATTCACTAGCTGTTGTCGGCTTAAATGTAGGCGAAAGCGAGGTACTCGAACAATTCGGTAGCGAGAGGTTCCTAATTAGCCATTCTAGCATCCCCAGGAGTTTTCCAGGTGTAAGATAAGGTGAAAGTGTGAGGTTAACACACGTGGGTGTAAACTGATCGGGTTTATCTTTCCGCGCACACTTATGGTGCAATTCTTGAAACCACGTTGAAATTTCAATTGTATTTTACTTGCTTCATTAGTTACCGTCAACCAATCGAAAAAGAAAATGACATAAAAGTGTGAAAATGGCGACTCGTCGCTTTGCTAATAATTATCGTTCACCATTAGGAAAATTCCGCTGTAGCGCGGTAGATTTGATTTCCGGCGTAACGCATAACCTACGCCCTACGTTTTGAACACGGTTTACGACCTACGTTCAGTTCAAATTTAGAACCGTAACAAAATATCTAAAAATCGATATTGACCCAATCAAATATTTAAAGATGGATATCTCGAAAAGCACCACTTTTAAAGTCAATACCAAAGGTCCGCGTACTACACGGATAGGCTGTATATTTATATTTAAAACGCGAAGTATTAATGTAACACAAGATAAGTTCTTCTTTGGTATTTGTCAATCGTTACCAAGTGGTCCAAGAAAAAATAATTTATTGAAAATTTTTATTGTTTGCTGGCCATAGATTCCTAGTAGATTCAAAATATTTAAAAAAACCTCCGCGCCGTTTGATAAAGACACCTCTCGTTTCGCTCATTAAATTTTGCACTATAGAAATTGCAATACCGAGACAGCCTTTTTGTGTAAATAGCACTTAGAAAAAAACAAGGTAAAACATTGAATACTAAAAACGCTATCAGCTCCGAATAAAAAAAAGGTTTTTTTTTAAATTTACATAAACATGTTAATAAAAAAAAGAATAACTGAGAATCAAAAAAATTATTTTTTTCCTAATTGATTAAACATGTTTTTCAAAACGCCTTTTTCTGTAGACAAAAATCTCCATATTTATACTATGATTTTCCGGATTATTGAGCAGTGGCCTGTAGGAACTTCTTCTTCTTCTTTTCTTAGACGTTTCGTTTGCTGCTGTGGCGTGGTCGTAGAACTCATTTTAAGTTTCTGATTGATGTTTCATCTGGATCCGTTCCACTATTTATGGTCCTGTTAATAAGCAATGTTAGGTAATGGCTTCGTTTTCAAAGGATGCTAAATTCTATTAATACGGATGCCCTCTTTTCTGTTTTTGTGAATCTCTATGGCTTACACATTTGACCAAACATAGTAGTGGTTTGTTGTTGACAGCACTTTTGATTTGTCAAATTGTATAGCGTGGTTTCCTGGAAGAAGGATCTGCTCGACGATTGCGGATGTATCCCATTGATGCAGACGACAGTTTCTTTTGTACTCTTAGGTGCGGTGTTCTGCTTCTCATTTCGTCAGCACTTTCTGTTCTTCTATGGCGATGTTAGAATTTTTGATTAATTCATTAGTCTTCCTCACAATTCGTACTGTCGGATCTCGTTGTATTTGCAGTAAGTTGACCGTTCCAGCCGTTTGGATATCTTCTGGGGGTAACCAGTTTTGTTGATCACAACAGTCGCATTTTCTTTATCTGGCGAAAGTATCAAATCGTTGTTCTTGTTGAGTTATCTCAAGGACAAACGTATGATTTTCTCCACTGACTATATACCACCTTTTGCTAATACCGTTGTCTCAGCTTCACTCAGTTGGTGATTGGATAGGTTCACCGCAGTATGTTTACTGTCTAACGTAGGTGTTGATACCAGGTTGTTATATTTCTTTTGTCGACTAGGTTTCGTTTGAGTCATAGTTAACACCATGCTTTGGTGTGTAATGTTATTTAAACGCAATTTTAAGTAATTGACACCATGATGCCATTTGTAAATACAATGAACAGCCGCTGTTTTGAATTACCATTTCTAAGGTAGTAACTTTTGAATAAAATCTATGTAAAAAGACAATTTTGCCTTGTTCTTCTGCAGCATCTCCAGTCGTCGAATCTTCTTATAGATTTTCTCCCCGTAGACAGTGAATGGAAAAATGTAGACTTTCACGGCCGGTTGACGATCATACAATATTCAATATTTTGCCCTTTCCTCCGTCACGCGAGTCTATAGAAAATATTTATGTTGGGGCGCGCTTTGTTTTCCTTCTCACTTAGCAACTATAGATTCATGTAAATATTAATGTTTTGTTTAGTTTCTCCTTCATACATTCTATGACAACTTTGTTGCTGGATTAAATCAATTTGGTGAAGACATTCGCTCTGATGAAAATTTTGACCCTGTTTAAAGTTTGCAGATAACAAGATCGTTTTTTTCAACACCGGATTCCGTCATTATTTCTCGTTCCATAACCACGGTATCTATTAGAATCACGGCAGCTGCCAATGTAATCTTTGAGATCACCACACACGACTAGTAGATCATCTTCTATATGGGAAACAAGAGGTGCCTTAGATTTTACCCCAATATTGTTTCATATTTGTTCCCAATTGACAGAGAATATGTAGGGACAGGAAACGAATATGAATAATCATTTTTAAACTTTCGCATAATAGTTTTTTTGTGCAACCGGCTGAGAAATACAATTTCACGTGATAGGACGTTAAACTAAATGTCACTTCAAATTGAGATAGTGACAAACATGAAAGCTGCCTTATTTTTATGCCCAATAAATGAAATTCATATTTTTTTTTGTAATTACAAATTCTTGGTTGCCCAAAAAATGGCTACGAAATCCTTTAACTTCCTCGAGATGTTAGTCGGCAGCTAAGTCTCTCGGACTTGCCGCATTTGTGTTCCTCGTTTGTGACAGTGAGTGATAATTTACTTTCCTTTGCAAACGGTAACGTTCGAGTCGTTCACATCTGAGACAAGAGTCTCCAATTTTTTTATAAAATGAGACTTACCAAAATGAGATGTACAGCAAACGGACAAATTTTTACCTTAGATTTGGTCGACACTCATTCCTGAATTGATGTTATTGATGCGATGCCATTATATTTTAATTTTAAATTTAAAAAATGCCAAACCATAAAAATAATATTTCGGAAACACACACAAATATAGAACAATATTTATTTCATAATAAAAATTAAACAAAGAGTTCATACAAGAGAATCGTAAATAAATTTTAAACAATAAATACGTGAATCAATATAAAAATAATAAATATTTTAAAGATTGATTAAATGATTTAGATTGGGATCCGAATTTTTTTACAGACAGTTACATTCAACATTATTTGAATAAAATTTATAAAAGATACCATTTTTTAAATTTTTGTATTTTTACGGATAAATATTTTTATTCAAAATTCTAATGATTGTTTTGATTTTATTTATGCATCAGCCAGCTTTCAACTTTACAGTTGTCTTCAGATGCTATTGTTTACAGCATAAACACGTCAGTATTGGGTTTTTAACAGTATGCGGTATGTGTTATCCCAAAAATACCCCATACTGTTAAAACACTATACTGACGTGTTTATGCTGTAAATAATAGCATCTGAAGACGACTGTAAGTTGAAAGCTGAATATCTGAAATAAAATCAAAACAATCATTAGAATTTGAATAAAACTGTTATCCACAAAAATAATTAAATTTTGAAAGATAATTAATAAAGTAAAGGTTACATGCATTCACATATTAATGAAAATTATTAAGGTGAGATAGTAAATTTGAAAAGCAAAATAAACAGAAATTAATACTTAAGCAGATATGATACGAGAATGGCGTGCGGGCGTTGCCCTTCTTTGCGATATTGCAGCATTGTTTTGGAATTCCAGCGCTTTTGATTCCAGGAAAGATAATTAGATCGGTTCCTTAATTATTTATCTATTTTTGTATCCTCAAGAATTAGCATAAGAGATACGGAATGAGGCGTCGCACGGGAGCGAGAGAAATCGCAAACGGCAATTGGACATCGGCGAACAATGAAGACAGTAAGATAATACGGTAAGACAAGAAGAAGGACGAAAAAAAAAGACGACGAAAGAGAAGGTTCTAAATCAAAACAAATGCAATGTTTCCGGGGGTTACATACGGTTTTTTTGGCGTATTGCGCACTAGGAAAAAATGAATACTCTGCATTGCAAAGAATAGAATAATATAGAATTCATATACCGAGTGAATCAAAGATAAATACATAGTTTCCACAACAAAATACGTACATTAACGTACAAGACATCAATCATGTTTAAATCATCTACTTGATGAGCAACAGAGATGTACCTTGCATGTTATTCCAATTTTGTTTCCAAATAGGAAAGTATCAGAAAATATGGGGAGACAGCAAACAGGAATGTCAATAATCTTTGTTGTTACCGTGGTCAATCACTTTATATTTTTCACTGATATTACCCCTTTTAGATTTTAGTATTTTTTTCGTAGATGCAAGCTCATACGTAACTTTTCCAATTTCGGAGTAACCATCTTGTCCTTGAATATGTGTCCCTTGCCTATTTTTCCGAAAATGTCTTTGAACGATTCCATGTTGATTATATTCAAATGTGACATTCGTATGATGCTTGTTTCTAAAAATTATAATAGAAACCGACCAGATTGGAAGAATAAAAACTATTAATTAACTAAGACAACTCTATAAGAAAATAGGGTGCTGAAAATTAGGCCAAAACCGGGTGGTCCGAATTGATTGTAGAAACTTAAAGGGTGGAAAGTACATCAAAAATAAAGGCCGAAGTGTCATATAAACTATGGACTAAAAGTGCCCCCTAGCGAGGAAATGTGGAAAATGCATTGATGCCAATGGCATGCACTTTGAACATGCATTGTGATCATTCAATTTAAAATTAATTTAATTTTCATTTCAATCTTTGTAATTTTAAAGTTAAAAATTAAAATTTCTAAAGCAATTTTTTCATCATGTATTAGTTTATAAAAATGACGACATCTCAAAAACTCCGCAAAATAAAAAGAAACGTCAAGAGAAGCTTTTCTAAGGAAAAAGTATGGGCTATGATGTGAGCTGCATCAGAATATCCTAAAATTTAAACTTGTCAAACTTTTTGAATGGCCCCCGTATCTGTCCAGATTTTTTCAAAAATTGAAAAAATCCCAAATGACCACTTCAAAATGCTGAACATGCCTACCAAATTTCATTTAAATAACTTTTATTCGTTTAGGAATTAAACATAAAAACTGGTTTTTGGGGAGCACCTTTAGAGGTCGCCAGCTCCGCTAGGGGGCACTTTTCGACCATAGTTTATATGACACCTCGGCCTTTATTTTTGATGTACTTTCCACCCTTTAAGTTTCCTACAATCAATTCGGACCGCCCTGTATAATTTGTATTATCCATACTTCTTATTCCTCACTCTCCTTCTGCATATATTCCTACGTAGCACACCTTCCTTACTACTATCCTTGTTGCATTCTTCTTTGACAAAAATCATTGTCGTAGGGAAGAATTGGTAACAAAGCACAATTAAGTCCGATGTACAGCGAATACCATTAAAAATGACTTTTTATTAGCAGACGCACTAAAATTCTTTTATAAATAGTGATTTATGTATCAAGGCACTAAAGTTTGATTTTTCATGACAAATGTGTTTTAGTTGCAGAGGCGATATCCGAGGCAAATAAAACACGTGAGTCATGAAAAAACTTGGATACAAACAAATAACTTGGAGCTGTTACCCTGGCGAGCAAAAAGCCCAGATTTTAACATTATCGAAAATGTTTGGGCTCGAATACTTGCTGTTATCCGAAGACAACAAGGGCCAAATTTTATACCAGTAAACCGTAATGCACTAATTGCAGCCATTGATACCGCATGGGAAACGATTAATATTAATTATATTGATACCTTGATAGCGTCAATGAGCAGACGCCTCCAAGAATGTATCAATAATAATGGAGGTCACACCCATTATTGATTTCTTATATTTATTTATATAGTAATACCTTTATTTAAAAAAAAGTTTTCATTTAATTTTAAACTATAACTTGGTATCTTAATTATAATTATGTAATAAATTCTTGTCAAAAACTAAATATATACGTTGACAATAAGAATTGCCTTAGTTTTTATTTTCACTTTTATATTAACTACAGAAAAAATGAAACGTCATAAAATATACATTTTGTAAGGACTAAATATTATGAATAGAGAGTTTAATGATTTTTTTTAATAACTTACAATAATTAGTAGGTTAGATTTATTTAAAAATAAGTAATAATCAGTCAACCCAAATAACCATGTTTAGTTTTTGATTTAATTTAAAAGTTATTGCTTGTAGACGTTTTTAAATCAAAATTATTTCTAATTTTATTTTGTAAACATTTCCTAAACAAAATTTTGATTCGATAATTAATCGAGCTATGGTGTTTAATTAGCGATACCTTCAAATATATTCTTTAAAGAAAAAATTAAGTAAGCAACGTAAATTACCTATTTTCTAAAACGTGCTTAGTGTAATGATTCATTCTACAGTCCTTCTATAAGATAACCCCTGCTGAGACTACCTGCTGTTAGAATTGTAAATGATACCCTTAAGCCCGCTTCACAATGTGCAAACTTTTGTTTACAGAAATTGTGGTGTCCAAGTTTTAAATTTCATGAGTGTACATATTATATTTTTCCCAAGTCCCAAAATTTGAACAAAAACTGACGATTTTATAAGGTTCTTTAAGTAGCCAACGTAATCAGCTATTTTCTATTTTACGTCAAATGTTTCCAGCGCGCATGCGCGATTCTGACATTTATATACATTTTTTACACATCTCTACCGGTGAAAATGTAAACTTAAAAATCATCGTATAATGAATTACTCTAGTGCCGATTTTATTTACTTTACTGCCGATTTTTTTTTGTACTTTAGTGATGATTTCGGAAACAAATTGTTATTACAAAGAAACTTTTTTCTTACTGGCAGGTAATTATTATATAAATATAGGAATACAAGTTGACTTATATATTTTCCACATATGACGGCCAGTTTTTGAGTCATTGATTAACTTTAATTTTGGGTTTACTATTATGTTGTCAAATTGTCTCCTTGGAAATTAACCGAGAGTTAACCTTAATCAGAGATTGAAAAACTGACACTAAGCCTTGTATAATAGTTATTTATGATATAAGTGTGTGAAGTAAGGCTTTTATGCACGAGTTGCGGAGTTTAAAACACGGGACGGGGGTGAGTGTTTTAACAGCAAGGAGTGCATAAAAGCCCTTCACAAACCTGTCTCATACAATATTTTATCGACGTCAGAACTAATTTCTGCAAATAGAAACAGTTACTACAACAGAGAAACGCATTTGGTTTCACTTTTGTTTATTTCGAGCCTATGTTGCCAGTCAGCTTTGACAAAAAAAATCGTTTAATATTGAAACTCCCATTTAAATTACATTGCACTTTTTTTACACACGATTTGATTTTTTAAGAACGATTTATTTAAAAGTAGCATTTCAAACACAATTATTTAGTAATTAATGTACTGATTATAGGTCAGACGTAGATAAATAAATTTAGTTAACTGATTTTTCAGGTGCTTTTATAAGAAAAGTAAAAATATTGTTATACCTAGATACTTGCTAAAATTTGAAAGTTAGTTATTTTTAATATATGTTCCCTGTTTTGCAAGAATTTGTAAATTATCTGTTAGACGGGATGTATCAATTCTATGTTTTTTTTTTAAATTGATCAATGGGCACATCGATTGTTCAGCACTGTTACGCCAAGTAAGTTTTCATGTTCCTAGATCTATCAACACTTCCAGTTTGCTACTAATGCATAACTTTAAGACTGATGTACTAAAATATTCAATTTTCAATTATGGTTCCGCTATTTTTAATTCCATTACTCATCTTAACGATAACGATAATAATGTTGACGCAAGTGATTTAGATATGTTTAGTATGTCTTTAAGAAACTTCAAAAAACTTTGATCAATGTATTAGAAAATAGGTAATAATTAAGACCATCTAAATTTTGTAATTTTTTTTGCTCTTTTCTTAGGACTGATAATGTAAATTTTGTTAATTTCAATTATGTAGACCGATTTCGGGTTATACCTGTGGTCTAACTTTGTATTATATATTATTGTCTATGTTATTCTTATATAAATAAAAAAAAAAAATAATTTACATGAATATAAGCATTCTTTCCCACATTTATTATAGTTTACGTTTAATCTATTCAGTATGTGATTCAAAACATCGACTATTTTAGTTCACTTTTAATAAATGTAGTAATCCATCATTTCTTCCGAGTACGATTAAAACGTTGTGTAATAAATCTACTGCTGAATCAGAAATTCAGAAGCAGAATGGGTAGGATACAATTTCATTTATTTTTAAATACTTCGAAGTAAAAGCAAACAATCAAATTCACGTCTTTTATGTAATTAATGAACAAATAATATGTATTTTTAATGTATACCTAATACCTTTCAATAAACAGCATACGTTTTTCCAAACTGTGTATTTTGCCAAGTATTTGATTAAACTTATTTTTTTAGCTTCCAGCGTGAATTTTTACATATTTTTCAATGAAAATCAAACAACGTTTCAGGTTCTAAATTTTTTTAAAAACATTTCTATTTTTTGTTTGGTTAAATGTGAACAAAAATATTTACAGTAAGCTTCAACAGCTTTATGAATTATATTTCAATTTTAATTAATAAAGTAGTACGTACTGACGTTGTAATTACAAGGAGGTGAAAATTGTTTCAGAATGACTGTTATTTATTTATTCGTATGGTACATTTTAAATATTGTGTTGTGATGTAAGTGTTATGTATGGTGCCCCAGAAGATCAGTATAAACCTGTATAGTGTGGTGACGAATGGCTGTGAGGCTAGGTTTCGAGGTAGGATACAGTCAGAGGGTGTAATAAAATTTCTAATTTTATCCATAGTCACAATCTTCTTCTTCTGTCTTTAGGTTTAGAGTTTGAAGTTATGAATTCAATTATACAGTGACCGGCAAAGAGTTTGCAACAAAGTCCGTCCTAAAAAAACAATGTGTTTTGTTCTTTACCGTCTATTGGTAGACTAATAAATAAAAATTACTGGATTGTAAAGTTTATTTGTTGGTTTTATTGTGTGTTATGCAAATCAAACGCAAAAAATTTTGTTTTCTCAATATTTCCGGAAAAAATGCCGGAAAACTGATATTTTAAAAATCGTTATTTTTTTTGAAAATTTGCACATAGACGTATAATCTAATTCTGAACAACTTTTCTCTTAGGCATTTTTCAATATCTTGTCATCTAACCTCACTTTTTACATATTTAAGAGATATTTTTTAAATTTGCCGCCATGACAGTGGTCACATGACATTTGTCAAATGCTTTTTTTGTCATTCGATATGCTGAATTCATTTGCCAAAAGAAATTTTCGGATATCTCAATTACAAAAATTTTTCCCATTTGATGAACTCTTTGCCGGTCACTGTATAACCCCTTGCAAATTGATCTTATAGTTAGTAATGACAGTATTCCCCTAAAAGTTAGAAATTAACAGATTACAATAATGGTTGTGAATAAAATAATTTTCATCAGAAACATGTTTGATTCATTCAGTTGAGAGTAGGATAGAAGAAAATTCAGATTCATACAAATATTCTTGAATACAACAATTCTTGCTTTTTCTACAATTAATGAGAATTCAATGGTTTACATGCACAAGAGAATTTGTGTATTTATATAAAATCTAAATAGCAATTACTTTCCTTCAAAATTTAATTTTCCAATTTGTATGTTTTACAAACAAAAGCAGGTAAACGTCGCAGCTGTCGCTCAAAGAAACTCGTTCTTAATTTTGTGAGCGACAACATTAATCTATGACATTTGTGTCGCGAATGATTACAGGTTGAAAAATAAAATTTTGTGCGATGATAAAAGGTTGTGGTGTATAGTGTCACGACAAACCCAAAACGTCTAAATGAAATTGTAGGTACATGTGGTTATTATTCGCGTGTCTCTAGACGCAATCCTCGTAGTCCCTAATTTTTTATTTTAAAAATTATATTTCTGTATAAAGTCTTACTAAATTATGCTTCAACTCAACAGAAGTAAGTTAAATTTATTTATTTATCAAATACGGTAGATATTAAGAACATTAAGAAATATTTATTTCTCTTAGCCTTAAGGCCAAGAATAAATTATTTCTATTTTTCATTGATGACAGCAGGCATCAAACACATCAAACACGTTTAAATTTATCCGTTAACTGAGGAGGTAATTGGGAATGAAAAAATCATATACTATAAAAAATGCAGATAATCGTAAAGTGCGCGTCAGTTATTTCCATTTTCTGCACTTCGAAGGCGACGGTCAAAAAAAATAAACATTTACATGGTTAACAAAAATTCATAAATCACGAAAAAGTCTACAATCTTGTCTATCTAATTTAGAACTAATTTGTACCCACAAGCAATTTTTTATAATATCTAACATTGATTGGAATTGACTTGTTCATCTTTTAACATTTACACTGTAAACCAACAATGATGTAAAAAAAACAAAGGAATTAAATACCAATTATCTTGGTTTGGTTCTTCACTTATTACTTCGACTATATTTTCTATTTCAAAGCAATATCTTCCGTTTCTTCCTCTAATATTTCAGAATCGTATTTCTTTATTTTTGCGGTTTGTTACATTTTCACTACTTTCTGTTTTTTCACTTCTGGGCTTTTGTTAATTTTTCAAGAACATGTGCATTAGGTAACCTTTCTACTTCCCCAAATGTTCAATAGGTGCTTAGAATAGAAAATTCAAACTAGAAGAAAGTTCAACCAAACAAGATCATGTAACTGCAACCTCTTTAGAGAGAATCTTGAACGGGGACTGAATGAATGATCTTCAAAAGTACGAACTCCAGTGAAGATAGAATTGATGAATGATATGATCAAAAACTTAATAATGTGTGCTTACGAGGGCAGTTGCTCATTCAGGATGTGGAGAATTTACTCTCTTTTATGAGAGAATAAACTGGTAAACTTTTTTCCATCGGAGCTAAAACAAAAGCAAAAGATAAAACATGATAGAAGTATTCAAAAAGATCCAAAAATTAAAAACCAAATGCTCGAATCTATAAAGTCAAATCATTCAGTGCAAAATTTTTCGTCAATTTTTTTCATTTTTATGTTTTACACAGATGAGATATAAAGATCATACAAAACAGATAAAACTGCCAAAGAAAATGAACAAAGAGAAATCAAAGGTTATGCACCATTGAAAGCGATCTCTGAAGTAACTAAGCATAGAGAAAAAGATGATCATTAACACCATAAAAGATTAAAACATTATTTACAAGCCTCAGACAAAGCATGACTGCGTATCTCTGTTCATGCGAATGCTCCATCACGTCATGTTACAAAGTTGAAAACACACTTAACGCGGAGACACTTCTTTTCCACCAATATTGCTCGGTACAAAATGGAGACCGCCTGTATTGGAACGGCAAACCCCCACCATATTTTCAAATCCGTTTCACCCTGCTGCGATGGATAGTCACAATAATACTTTTATAATAGACCATATATGTCGATCTAAATTTCAGTAATTAAAGTATACTGATATAAACACTAGCAAACTAGAAAAAACAACCCTCAAGTCATCTTTACATTAACCCAAAGAAAAGAGAAAGTGACCAAGAAAAACTAATGCTTGTTTCTTTCAAACAGGGGTAGAAAATATTTCAAAAAAAAAGCACAAATTAATTAGAAACAGAGACAAATAAAAAAAGATAGCCCAATACAGAGTGGGAAAATAACAAGAGCAAGTTAGTTTGAACCAGCTAAAACTTAAATGATAACCGAAACGACCCCAAAGTGAAGAATCAGAATCTTAGTAGAGATAAAGAAAGTGAAAAGTTAATGAAATAGATCCCAAATATGCCTAAAATACAAATTTCCAGGTGACCAATAACATACAAGGTGGTCCAACCAATGTTGTTGTTTAGGGCTTTAAAATGAAAATCCGAAAAAACTTTGAACCCGTCGATTTCTGATTCGAGAGTGACCAACTTGTCTGCTTTATTCATCCGCGCATCTGCAACCTCCTACCGGGGGGAAGCACAACCCCCTCATTTTAAATATAGATTAGAGGTATTGCGATACATCATTTTAAGATAACATTGATAACGAAATGAAAGAGGTAATGTAGAAAAAATAATAATCACATTTCTTAATTTTTTAACAAAATAGTCAGCTGATAGAAGGTTTAGATTAGAATTCAAGGTATCGAAGAAAACATACCTTTCTGTGAATGTTGAGGTTATATTTACATCACGTTTTAATGGAGAGTTCTACCCCACCCGCGTTATTTTGCTGTCCTTTTTATGTACTCTGTTAAAATAATTAAATCAATTTAACCCTACGGTCTGCCCAATCCAGTTTTTATTAAACACTCGTTATTTATGAAAAAATGTTCATGGGTACAAGTTAGTTCAAAATTATATTGATAAAATGGTTAACAAACTGTATACTCTAAAAAGAGTCCTTCTAGGTGGAGGTGGGATGTACTAACAACTCATTAGGTTGTAATTGCTGACGTTTCGCCCACCGTTGTGTGGGATAGTCACCTTAAAATTAAATTCATCAATGGATGTTAATGTCAATTTTAAAAACATTTATAAACAGCACTCTAATTAAAATGTATGAAAATAACACGCACAACACACTTGAGTACAAACGATTAATGTGAATCACATGGGCGAAACGTCGGCAATTACAACCTACTGATACTGATACAACAAAATTTGAATACATACAACAATTTACATAGCAAAATAGTATAAATAAATAAAAAATACAAAAAAACTTTTTATAATTTATTTTCTCCGAAAATTATTAACTAAATATTGACATTATAGACAAATGTTTGTAAATACAAGATAACTTTTTTTTGGTATGGAAAATATTTTTAAAGATTTTTCATCAAAGCTGTGAAATCATATTTCGAAAGCACAAACAAATAGCTTATAAATAATATTAGAATTTATCAACAATGAGCATGGGTACAAATTAGTTCAAAATTTAATTGATAAGATTGCCGCCTTTCATTATGATTAGAGGATATTTGAAACCGTTTTCTATCAAAACTGTTAACTGATTAACTTTAATTAACTAAAATTAAACTGATCAACTATAATCAAAATATTGACATTAAGAAAAAAATTTTTGTAGGCGGAAATAGTTCCAAATTCGATAGATAAGGTTGTTCAATGTATTTTTAAAATTAAAATTTCCGTAGCAACTGCTAAACTAAGGGTCGTAATGAGATAAACAAATCAATTATAAAGAAAAATGTTTGTGGGTTTAAATTATCTCCAAATTCTATAGATACGATTACCGACTGATTTTTTTTTACGATGTTCGGTGGATCAATTTAATAATAAGATAAATTATAAACTAATTATTGATACAATCCATAACTTCTGATAAATAGAACATAGTTCCTTTAATATACAAAATAGGTAACTTTGTTTTTGATAGATATTTTTAATAATTCTCCCTCGAAAACGATAAATCAATGTTGAAACACAAACGTCTTCCGGAATTGGACCGTGTCGAAAAGGCATCTATAAACAAAATTATAAATTTATGAAAAAATGCTCGTGGATCCAAATTAGTTCCAAAATCAATACGTTGTCAATTTTAGTTTTGATTTGCAAATTTTTTATTTGATTTTAATTATTTTTGGGTACAAATTAATACTAAATCAATTCTAAATTTACATTTGTATTCAATCTTTTTTGAGTGATTACTCTACAGTCACCATTGTTGGTTCTCTACCTTATTTCAAAATCAGTGCAAGTGTTAGAACAAACTACTTTTCGTCATGAAAACATTTTTTTTGTAATTCTTAGCTTGTCTAACATTCGTTATAAGAAATCATTTGATTAGTCAATTGTTTTTTTAAATTTCAGATTGCAGTTTGGCTAACCCAAGAGGTCTGCTTCTTTAGAGGTCCTAGCATCTTCGATGTTGGATTTACACTGACACATTCTGCTTCGCATATTGCATTTGTACTGTTTCCAATGGGACGGAGCTTGCATCAAGCCGGTCAAATGAGGATTTTGATAAATTAATAAGCGGTGTTCAAATAAAACACTGGGCTGGGTAGGTTTTGGAATTTTCTTTGATATTTAATAATTTTTTTAACAAACTAGTTAGCTGATAAAAGGTTTACGTTAAAATTCAAGGTATCTAAGAAAACATTCATTTTGTCAATTTTTAGCCCCAAGCGTTATTTTGCTGTAATTTTTGTCTACAATGTAAAAATAATTAAATCAATTCAATTCCATGGGCCACTTTTTTATAGTAAACTAATTAATTACAATCAAAATATGACATTACACAAAGATTCTTGTGGGGAAAAATACTCCAAATTCGATAGATAACATTGTTCATTCTAAATTATAGTCGGTATTGTTACCTCATGGAGAGTTTCCATGTACTCAGATTCATCAAAATAAATAATTGGTATGTAGATGCCACTATCTGGCATACTACAAATTTCTACAAATTATTTATTTAGAATATTTAGATTATCAATTGTGTTTTTGGGTGGAATTTACAAAATAAAATTTTTCGACATAACTGTAAAACACGGGGGTTACTAGATAAAAAAATCCATTATAAACAAAATATGTACATGATGGAAAATATTTACGGGTCCAAATTACCTCCACATTAAAATAACCAAATTTGAATATAACAATTTAAATAAGAAAATTATATTAATAAATAAAAATGTACAAAAAATAAACTTTTTTATAATTTATTTTCTAACAAAATTATTAACTAAATATTGACAATATGCACAATAACGAGTACCTACTTCCAAATTTGGTTACTTTATTTATGGAAAATATTTTTCATAATTTTCCCCCGAAACATATCTCGAAATCACAAACTGTTTATAAACATTATTAAAAATTTATCAATAAAATTGTTAAAACACGTAATCAAATAAACTAATTAACTATAATTAAAATATTGACATTATGAAAAATATGCTTGTAGGCAGAAATAGTTCAAAATTAGATAGATGAGATTGTTTATTGTGTTTCTTTTGTGTGATTTTTAAAATAAAATTTTCTGTAGCAACTGGTAAACTACGGGGTGTTATCAGATAAACAAATCGATTATGAAGAAAATGTCGACATTATGGAAAAATTCGATAAATACGATTGCCGACTTAGTTTCTGATTTGGGATTTTTGTAACGATGTGTTACGGTTTATTTGTAAACAAACTAAAAAAAAAATTATAACAGTGCTAGAAGGCCTGCCGGCAGCTCTTCTTAGTCGGAAGTGGTCGTGGGTTGATTGAGAATCGTTTGAAATTAAGGCCTCTACACTGCTCGAAAAATTTATAAGGCGCGACCTAGGATTACGTATAAGAAATATCTAGAGCCACTAGGAACTCGTAGACACAGAAACAAAACGTACGTGAGAGAGAAACACATAGGCACAACAATAGATAATATCATTTAGAAGGAATAGCATAATATAGTTATCAAATAATAATAATTCAGGAAAGCGAGTTAAAGGACGAAAACAAATTCAAGGCACAAACGCCCCAAATAGATTAGCGTATTTGACATTGTAACACCGATTAATCCCTGCAAGTGATTCACGTGACAAATATTGTTCCAAATATATTTAACAACAATTACGGCGAGTACCGGACCTTGGCCGATTATTTAAATAGGTTCAAAGCACACAAAATTAATCAGATACTTGAAAGATCTTTCTAGCTCACAAACGTATTTATACAGCGCCAAAAAGGTACGTTGCTAAACTTACGACCACGGTACGTATACATAGGACGCGGCAAAATTTATGAATGACATGCATAAAAGAATTAAGTTAGCTGGTATAACTAGGAAGTCTTCGGTGTTCGACAGTTACTCGGCAGATGTGACAACTCCCGTATCCAAATCTAATATTTGATTATCCAACGAAGAAAAAGGAAAAGCCAAAATAGACTCCGTTGATAACAGTTGCTGGGCTGCTCACAAAGAACCAGATAAAGGGCTTATCTTGGGTGGTGGTGTTGACCCGACGAAGGCTTCAAGGTAGGTTGAAATTCCAACGGTGGTGATACCAGATCCACTTCAATATTTTATTATCCCTGCCAGCATAACCCTAATTAAATATCCATTGACTAATTAAAACGGAATAAGCCAAATGGAAAAATCCACAAAAGAAAGACCAAAAAAGAAAAAGGTGCCTGCAATTAATAGAACTCGTAAGAGCAAATATTTTATTAAACCAAAGGAAAGTAAAAAAAAGATACTTATACAGGAACCGTAGTCGAGGACTTATTCCCTACTTTGAATGGGATGATTTTACTTCAATCGATATTACAAAGCACATGCACAGCATTTTCCATATACACCTTTTCAAGGTAGTCAGTAAAAAAAATGAAGTGTAAATTTGGCAAATGCCGACAAATCATCGGAACTGGCAATTTCAAACAACTAAAATCCCCAGACGACTTCTCAAACCAAACATTCATATTCAAACGCATAAGTGTAAACACGGCTGTCTATACTGTAGGGAGAAATTGATCTATAAATCAATTATTTGCGAAATAATAGGCACCGTCACAGATATTCTGTGGAAAACTTTGAGACACGTGGAGCAATTTCATAAATATACTAAATATTGATACAATGGACGACTGCGATAAGTTTCTTTCTGATATGAAAGATATTTTTGATAATTCTGTCTAGAAACGGACAAATCAAAATTATAAATTCATGAAAAAATGCTTGTGGGTACAAATTAATTTTAAATTTTATACGTTGCCTATTTTAGTATTAAAACTTTTCGCCACTACTCTTAGCTTGTCACCAATTACAACATTTGTTATAAGAAACTATTCGTTTAATCAACCGTTTTTTTTTTAAATTTCACAATGCACTTTCACAAAATTGAAAGAATTACATTTTAAGAAGAAAAAACAATCATTTAAGGTATGTGTAAGTAAATCACTTATTGCTCATTATTTTTTTGTTTGAAAAAGTACAAACTTAATCCTCAATATTTACAACTCATGTGAGTCTTAACAGTTGTGGTTTTCAATTATAATGTAATCGTAATGTACACCCCGGGTCAATGAAGAAGCCTATTCTATGGACTCTCTTTAAATGTATACAATACTTCCGGTAGAACTTCCATTGTTTTTAAAAACAGATACAAAACACGTTAATATTGGAACTTGTGAAAAATCCGGTCACAAACAAACTCAATAATCAGAAAACTTTACATATACATTATTAAAGAATTTGAATTTAATTTTTTTTTAATCCAAGCTGTATTTTGTTTGAACTTGAATCAATTCCAAGCAAAACTCGTTTAAAAAACTAAAATAATATTAATTTACATTTTAATTAATTTGTGGTTTTATGGAACAATAGTTTATTTTTCTATAATTCTTTTTATAATACAAGTAAACTTTATTGTTTACTGTGAATATTCTAGATTGTTGTTATTATGCGAGCTAATTTCAATAAGAGGATTACGTATGTGTTTTTTGACATTCAAAGGATGTCCAAACTTAACGCCTTAGGGTGGGTTTTCTCTTAGACGTACTAATCTAAAAGTTACGTAATACCTAGACAATGAATGAACATTTTATCGTTATTTTAAGGTCGCAATTGTAGAAGTGCACTCAAGGTGTTAGTCTAAATGACATTACATAATAAAAAAATATTAGGTAAAAATTATAAAAGTTATTACTTCAATAAAACAACATATTCAAAAGTTAATGATGTTCTGTCTTGAGAAGATACGTGACAAAGTCTAGTTCAGGTTGTAAAATAATAGCAATACTTTTAGTCTAGCGACAGAACAAAAAAAACGAAGAAACAACATAATAATAAAAACGTTTTTATTACACATGAAAATAAGTACGCTTGCACATATAAAAGGAGGAACAAACATATAAATAGGGATCATGTTCAGACGGTAAACTCAATAATACGAAAATTATCTACTTTCACATATGACTCTTGACCCATTTTCACGTTTAAACCATAGTCGACGTAATACGCGTCATTTGCATTCATTCGAGAATGTAGTAATTGCTTATCTTTGTTATTTAGAGTGTTTATTTTGTATAAATATGAAATTGTATTTACTTTTACGTTTATAAGCAGGTTACATACGTTTTATGGGTATCGTTGAAAAGCAATGATCATCGACGTAATTATTCAAATTTTTAACTACTACTTAAGAATGTTTTCGATTTTCTTTTATTTTACTATATTGTTTTCGTACTTAGTTGACAATGTTTTTTTAATCTTCATCTCAAAAACCACAAAATGAAAATGAAACAAAAAAATGTATTATGTGGACGAGCAAAGCAAACGTTTTAACTGTGTGGTTTTGTTCATTTATTATTAAGCAAAAGTCAGTAACCATAAAGCATTTGATATAAAATGCTACTAGCTACAATTTTTTGTTAAAGCGTAAGCTTTATTTCATTACAATTTCTGTCTAACCTTTCAGGTGTAAGTTAATTCTGCATTCGCGCCAAATAAACAGCAAAAATTTCTTTCTTGGCAAACATGGCGTTGCCAAAAAAGAAAATCTATGGCTGATGAGCATAAAGTTTTCACACACTCGAGTTGTTTATTTATTTGATTGCAGCGAAAGAACGTTGTTTATCTTATCAATAAATCGTCAAAACGTTAAAGCTTTGCATGGAGTCATTATTTATTTTATTTATTTACGATTTTCGCGTTGTGTTTATTTAACTTTATTCGAACTTGGTAAAATTTATATATTTCGCAATCCGTTATGGTAAACGCACAAATTTATAATTACTTAAAAGGTTTTGAGATTACGTTCCGCGTGAGTACGTTTTGTCGGTTAATTAATCATTAATTTACGTTACGAAACAAATTTTTAATTATTTTGTTTTAATCCACTCTTTTGTGTATACAGAAAGCGTCGTTTCTTTAATTGCTTTTATATAATCAGTCCCGTTTTCTCCAACGAACTCTTCAACGCACATCCATCAAAGGTGGGAAAAGAACCCTTTATGTAATTATCTGATCTTATTTTCTGAGTATTTAATTAGAAATAGGTTCAAGATTGAAGAAACGATGTCTAAGGAAATAAATACACATGTAGCATGAACCTTAACCGGAAGTACACTTAACAACCCTTTAATAACTTCAAAGGTGTCAAACCTATCAAGATTCAACGATTACAAGTTGTAGATTTTGGAAAGTTGGAAAAATAAAATTGTTACGCCACTGGAGGAAATAGATGGATCATCATGTAGATAACTCAATTTTTGTAGTGTATAAATACAGGAACACGAATTGAACAATTTATAACTTATGTGCGCCGTTATAATTTCAGATGTAAACATTGTATAAATAAATTCACCGAAATTAACATTCTCGTAGTGCATGTATATATGAATACAGGGTGTTAATTAAGTTAGGTACTTGTAGACACTTTAAAGGTTGATTCTCTAACTATAATTTTAAGATAAAAAGTTCATATCAACAGCAACAACAACGGCATAGTTTCTGAGATACAGGGCGCCCAAAAAAATACATTATTTTTATTTGACTATTTTCAGCAATTATTGTAAATGTTATTAACTAGTTTTAGTCTTGTTAATGATCTAAGTTTGTTACCTGATAATACAATCAATAAAAGATAATTTTTTCGCTTATTTTTTAAAAACTTAAAACTTAAAAAATTCCAACTCAGATTTAATTTCAAACCCGTTTTTATCCAAAACGGCTGCTTTTAGCGACAAATACAATGCCACACAAAAAAGTTATGGTAAATTAAATTTATGAACAACACTGTATGCACCGCCCTCTAAGATTAAACAAAAAATTAAGTGAATATTTGAGTTTCTCGTCATCCATGTACCCTATATCCCGAATTTCATCCAATTGCCACGTTACTTACAAAAATATAAGCAAAAAACCAAATAAAATAGTTTTTTTGGACGCCCGGTATATCAGAAACCAAGTCGTTGCTAACCAATGATCATTTGAACTCTTTATCTTACAATTCACCTTAAGATTCACCTTTTAAAGTTTGTATAAGTACTTAATTAACACCCTGTATATTGTACTCTTTATTTGTTTGAAACACATTTAACAAATGATTCGATTCTTTTTCAAACTTATATATAAATAAAAAAATTAACTCAAACAATTTTGTCGACAGATGTGTAAGTAGTTACCTAAGTCGATTCTTGGATTACTATAGCCAACTAAGTGTTGACAAAATAACAATCTCGAATCGTCTGCTGTAAATTCGGAAGATATTGTACAATAGAAGACAAACACCAAGAATCACTTAGCTGTTTCATCATTTTGGAGCTCTTCAGGAGTGATAGAACTTGAGTGTAAGTTCACTATTTTTGTCAACGACTAGTTTGCAATAATGTTCAAAGAATCGACTTAAGTAGGTAACTGCTTACACATCTGTTGATAATGCTCCGTTATTGTAAATTAATTTTCGGACGTGTTACGATAGCACTAGGTGCAACACTTTCATAAAGTCTTCTCCTTTACTTTTTTGCCCCATCAGTTCTACACATTCTTCTAACATATCCTCCACGTTTTCCCATCCTTCTCCGCCCTCTTAACACTTTCTTCCCTCGTTCTTCCCGCGGAAGTATTTATTCTCATTTTCTTCATTTTTGCACCTAAATCTTGCTGTTATCTTTTTTCCCTTAAACTTCTTCGAACTTAGTAGGTATTCCGGCTTTTGTTCTGAAATTATTTCCTTACACTTTTCGTTGTATGTACTTCCTTCTTTTATGTTTACTCTTTTTCTTGAATCCATGAGTATCCTTATCTGTTTTTATTATTTTCTCTTCTATATTTCGTCCTTCCATTCTAATTCCCTTCACTTTTTTTCCGCAAACCCCCTTTTTTATAATACATTCTCCTTTCTTCTTGACTGTGTCTTTCCGTTGTTTATCCATCTCCTTCCAACATTTATATAATATTGTGTTTTGTTTGTTTTTATTAATTTCATTTTCAAATCCCTCTTTCCGGTTTGTACTCTTATTTTTTCCACTTTAATTTCTTACTCTGTTATGTACCCCAGAGTGTCCCTGTCTAATTACCATTTCCAATATTTTTCTTGTACTCTTTCTAGTTTCTCCCATTCTCTTCATCCACATGTCTCCGTTTAATACTTCATTATGCTCTGTACTTACTTTTCGAACAGCCATCTTCTCTTTTCTATATCCCCCTAAATATAGGGGGATATAGGGGGAAAAGACCAAATTATGGAGTACATGGAGAAAAATAACCTTTTAATCCCTGTCAATATGGATTTAGGTCAGGACTATCAACAAATCATGCAATCCAAGAACTACTTAAACACATTCTCGATAGCCTAGAAAGAGGTTTACATTCAACAGCAACCTTTTGTGATCTGTCAAAGGCCTTTGATTGTGTTGATTCCAACTATCTTTTAATTAAATTAGAGAGGTTAGGTTTCGGTCGATCGTTCTCTAATCTAATTGGTTCTTATTTTACTGACAGATTTCAATTTGTAGAACACAATAATGTTAAATCCGATACTTTAACAGTGAACATGGGAGTACCTCAAGGTTCAGTTCTTGGACCGACTCTCTTTATTATTTTTATTAATGACGTATTTTCTGTTGATAATACTATTAAAATTTTATACGCTGACGATTCAACATTAGTAACTAAAGCTGAAAATGGATGGATCTTCTGAGAGAGATGGCTAATGTACAAGAAAGAGCAAGAAAATGGTTCTATGATAATGGGTTGTGCCTAAATAACGATAAAACAACAAACATGATCTTTACATTACGAACAAATGATTGTAACCAAGAAGAGAGCTTAATAATAAACAAAACACACTCTACAAAATTTCTAGGGGTCATCATCGACGACAAATTGACTTGGATCGAACATTGTCATATTCTATCTAAAAAATTGCTAGTAACATCTTTGCATTACGAAATTTAGTGAACAATGTTTCCAGAAGTGTTTCGATAATGACATACTTTGCTTTGATTCACTCGCATATTTCTTACGCTATAACAGCGTGGGGTAGATCTAGTAGATGGCCATCAATTTTTCGTTTACAACGGAAGGCCATACGTATCATCTACGATATAGGTTATATGGATGACTGTAGATACTGTTTTGTGACGGGAAACATCTTAACTTTTCCATCGATGTACATCTACGAAACTATGAAATATGTTAAAAGTAACATCTCCAAATTCGAAACTGGTTATCATATGTACCCTACTAGGTATAAAAATATAATCAAGCCAACTTCAATCAGACTATGCAAAACAGAAAAGAGTTTTGAATTCCAAGGGGTTCAATTTTTAATCACTTGCCAAGATCGGTTCAGGTACTTCCCATAATTGAATTTAAAAAAACTGTAAAAGCAATGTTATTAAAGAAAGCCTTCTATTCGTATAATGAATACTTATCTTATAATCTCACATCAAATGATTTTTAACTGTACTTACTATGTTTGTGATGTGTGTTTGTATGTATCATATATGTATGTGTATGTTATATATATATATATACATACAAATACTTTATTATTTATATATTTATATTTGACGGGATTAAAACTTGTAAATATTTTCTTCTATATAGACGATTGTAAGCACTATTCGGTGATACTAACATAATAAACTATTATTATTATTATTATTATTATTTATTATTATTATAATCTTTTTTATTCCCCAATAGTTTATTCCCTTTTGTGCTAATTCTGTTATCGTATCTTATTTCATGTTCTAAATTCTTCCCCATACCCACTTTTTCTTTTTTCTCCCCCTCTTTTTTTAAATATTAGATTACTCACATTCGCCTTGAATCCATTTCTATCTAAGCATTTTTCCATTACTTTGTTTACTCCTTTAACTTTATTGTCATTTTTATTACCAACCAATCTTTCCCTCCCACCTTGATGTTTTTTTTCTTCCATATCTTCTATTGAAAACAGACTTGGACTTATTGGACACCCCTGCCTTAGCCCCTTTCTCGTCCAGAATGCTTCATCTACATAAGTCTTCATTCCTTTTGCCCTACATTTACCTCTTGGTAAATTTGTTCTATTGCTTCTACTAATTCTTCACTTATTTTTTTTTCTAGGTTTCTTTTATAGCTTGTCTATTTACATTGTCGAATGCCGCCTATTCATCCAAAAACAAAGCATAAACCTTTTTTCTTTCTTTTCAAATTTTTTATTCACTATCTGTTTCAAAAAAATATATATATAATCTGTTGTCATTCTTCCTTTCCTAAATCCCGTTCGTTAATCTGGTAATATTATTTTTCTCTATTTCTTTCTCAAGTCGTCTTGGTAATATGTCTGCGCAAATTTTGTAGCCGACGTTTTATAATACACTCACTCCTCTATAATTTTCGTACCCTTGTAAATCTCCTCTCCACTCCTTCGGGAATTTCTCTCTTGTCCAATTTTTGATAAAGATCATTCTCAAACCTTCCCTCATTTTCTCTTCTGTGTATTTCCATTGTACCCCCTGTGCTCTTCGCTTTCTTCTGTTTTTCCTATTTCAATCTTTTTCATTGCTTCTTCCATTTTTTCTATCTTTTGAATCTTTCCACCTTTTACCCTTTATTCCCCGTTTCTGTTTTCACGCCCTTCTCGATATTATTTTTTTCCTTCTAACAGTTCTATGCAGTATTCGGTCCATTTTCCCTCATCTATCATCGTTCCTCTAGTTTTCCCCTTGCTTTATTCATAAAATTCCATACTTCTTCATTTTTGTGTTCTTTATCTTTTCCTTCAGTTCTGCCGTATATTCTATTTTCCTTTTGTTACATTCCTTTTTGAAGTTTTTCTTTGGTCTCTTCAAATCTGCTATGTCTATTCTTCCTTTTTTCCATTTTATTCTTCCCCTTTTAACCCCTTTTTATATCATCCACGCCATTCTTTGTTTTCCCTCTTCTCCAAATTTGTTTCATTCTTCATTCCTTTCTTATTTCTACTTTTTATTCCTGTTTTACTTCGATTAATAGTACTTCTAACGGTTGAATGTCGTATTCTTAGTTTTTCTATCATTTCTAAACTTCTTTCGTTCACCATCGTATTCTCTACCTATTACAAATTCTCCCCTTTAACTTATGTATATGTATTCTTCTAGTTCACCCTCTTCTACGTTTCCATTTAAGATTGTTCATCCTCTTGCCTCGCATATTTCTATTAGTTTTCTTCTTTTTCCATTTATGTTTTTATTCATTGACACTCGTTTTGTCTCTTCCCCATTTACCACCATTCGTCCCTCCTCACCTATCCATGTATTAAAATCACCTCCTACTATTATTTTTTCTCCCTCCTGGTCTCCAATCATTTTTCTTGTCATCTCCATTTGCTTTAATCATATATATTTTTACAATTTCTTCTATCTGTTCCAGCTCTTCTTCCTTCACTTACTACTATTTTCTTCGCGCCCGTCATTGTACTTTATTTCACCTACCCTCTTCTTCTTTTTTTCCAAACTGTACTTTCCAGTCGTATTCTTCTGGCAAATTCCATTTCTCTCAATCTTTCTCTTCTAACCATGTCTCTACTAGCACCACCATGTTAAATTTTTCTATGTATCTATTTCCAGAAATCGTTCTCTTTATTTTTATATTTCAGCTACATTCACAAGTAACATTTTATTTGGCGCCGTTCTTTACAGTTTCTTCTTTACAGTTCGATTTGGTTTCTTCATTTGTTTTGCCCCTTCCCGACCTCCCTGTTTTTAGTTTTGTTATGCAACTTTTTAAGCTTCCCTCGCATTCGTCCCATCTTCATTGTTTTCTATCCACTCACGTAATAATGCTGATTTGGATAATCGGAAATACTCAAAAAACTATGTTTCCAAAAACCCAATATGATGTCAATCTAGTGGTAGAAACCTTAAAAGATGATTAAAAAAAGGGAAGTGAAAACGCGACATTAAAAATAAATTTCGAAACGTGCGAATCATCAATCAAAGAAAAATGGAGAAATCTATGTTGGATATAAAGTTTTTAGACAGAGGTTTGGAAAAAATGAGAATGATAGTAAGACCACAAATAAGATTAGAAAACAAACTACACCAAGTAGATGAACTTAAGTTAGATTAACTTACAGACAGATTTATGACATTTTATGTTACTACCACATAGATAGCGAAAGAATTTTTGAATCAATGGTGAATTTGTCTTCAACTTATGGCCATGTGCAAGAAAAGCTTAGATAAAAGAGACGGTCGATTTGAAAAAGACAGGAATGATCCAAGTAAAAAACGATTGGTTTAGGGAACAAACGGTGCACCCATGAAAAAGCAAAATGAGATTGGCTTTGATACGATAATGTAAACTTGAGAAGAAAACCTAAATGAATTTCAAGTTTGAGTTTTATTAAGCCTGCGACACTTTTAGACAAATGGGAGGAAATAAAGGAAGTAAGGTAGAAATAAGTCGGTAGTTACGTAGTACCATAAAAAACAAAACGTATGTAAGAGGTGGAAGTTAGGAATGAAGAAAACCAAGGACGAAATATTAGGTAGACCGTGGCAGCTTGATGAGTCTCATGGTAAGTGATTAGCCAGAGTATGATTTGTTTGTGCCCACTATTGTACATGTTAAAGGGTGGAAGTTTTACCGTTCATGTTGGGGAAAAGAAAACCCAAACATACAAAGCATTAACGATAGGAGTTGAGGTATAACGAAATTAACGAGACATCAAAGAACAGTCAAATGTTTTAAATGTGGAGAGCCAATACATTTATCGTTCCTATGCGAAATGAGAAAAATCGTCGGCTTTGGATACAAGATCATACTTCAGATAAATGTTCAAAATTTGGAATAAATCGGTGAACAACAAATGATGGCCGAGTTTTATTAGTGGGACGCCTTTTCTGGGAACGACTTTATAAAAAGAACGAAAATTTATATTTGGATATGTAGAGCAATTCCAATTTATCAATACAGACGAAACGATTGTAGCCGAATATTCTACGAGGGTGAAGATACAAATTTAAAACTAAAATTACGCAGCTGATGAAGCCAAATGATGTTTGGGTGAAATCAAGATTGAAGTGTGGGAAAATTCGTTAACAGCGATGAAAAAATGAAAAAGGGGGATCAAGTTAGAAATGTTAAAAATCGAAACCGATGTTTCCTGCAGAGAGAAAATTAGTTGGAGCACATTGAGGTTACTTTGCCAAGAAGATGCGAGAACTATGTTATACAAATACAGTAGTCGAATACAGAGTAGATTAGTGACTGGACTGCTATGATACCAAACAGTTATCTGGAGAAATAATATTTGTGTGTTTGGACCAACAAGTGGATACATGGATACGTGTAAGTGCTTTTAGAACCAAACTCGAGAGTTAAAAATGGGATTGGCGAATATTCATTTTTCAGTCCATTACGAAACAATACACGTTGTTGTTATTTAGATGATGTTATACTGAAGAAGTTTGTTTTGAGAATCAGATTTAAGATACTTGTCAGTCGGCGACGAAGTCGACCACAATACTTAAATCCCACAAAGAATTTGAAACCTCAAGTTGCTGTGTGTTTATTATATTTAGTGTTGATTGTGGATTAATTCTCTAGTTACATTACTACCAAGACGAAGTAGCAGCGATTAGATGCTTGAAAAACTATTTTTCATATTCGGAATGGTACAGATATTGCTCACTGATTAATGATCAGATGACCATTGCGAGTATTTAAGCTCTAAATCATTTAAAGAATTTTGTCAGAAGAAAGTCAAAAGAAAGAAACGGAAATGAGCACCGAAGGTAACTGAGATAAACACATCATTCAGGTGATGATCCGCCGAAATGATTGAAAACCACAACAACATTATAAAAGAAAAGAAACAATACAAATAATCCTATAAAAAAGTTTCACGCTTCACGATGGCATCGGGGAGATTGTGTTAATTAGGAGAAAGTTACACTTACCATCTTGAAAAAATAAAGAGGATCAAAAGGATAGTAAATGTACATAACTCAGACCAGTGATGAAAACCAATCAACTAATAAAATAGGAGACACAAATAAAGAATGACGACCCATCTCCCCAAAAAATATATAATCTCTGTTACTACCTTTAGCAGTCATTACTCTAGTTTGCTTGAAATATCTAAAATTTACAATCATAGATGGAGTTAGGTCTGTCAACCATTCTTTTTCGAACCTATTTCTGGGACTGGGTCAGTAAACAAATATTTTCGAATCAAAACAACACGTGTTTGTTTTGTTCTATTTTAAAATTTTGCTTATTTATTTTTTTGTTGCAAACATTGTTTAATTTAAATACGAAGTTACGGTTTTCTTTTTCTGTGAACCAATTTATAGGTTATGGTTTATTATATTTTCTTTACTAAAAGAAATAAACGAACAAAACGTCAATCCTCTGGCGTCATTCCTCTGGCTAAGAGGACCGATGACCAGCCCAGAGGAATGTTCGGTTGTAAGTTTTTCCAATTTTTTAGGTAAGAATGGCACTATCGCGAGAAGAGAAACTAAACCGCAAACTGAAAGCTGAGAAAAGGAGATATGATATGTTGAAAAGTGACCCAAAAGAAAGAGAAAAACTAAAGATGAAAGAGAAACAGCAGATTTAAAAAAAAAGAAAAAAAAGTGGTGCAACCGATTAGTGAAATGTGGTCAACGAATGAAAAGAAAACAGTGGGTTGTAAGTTCTGCAAAATACCGAGAAAAGCAAAAAGAATCAATAAGCAAGCTGATAATTTTTTAAAAGAAAACACGCCATCCGATTTTCCTTACGCCTCTCCTGAAGTAAATAAAATCAATCAAGTTGAAACACTTCAAGTCACTTCAGGAAGAAGAAAGGCTGCACGAAATAGAAAAGCTAGAAATCGCAAATCCACAGAAAAAGACAAAATTGTTTTAAAATTAAAAAGAAAGCTTGCAGTTTATAAAACAAATATCATAGACATAAAATCAAGAGTGGGCGGAGTAAAACAAAGATGACCACACCAATAGAGGACATTTCACCGGGTGCAAGAGTAACTGAAATTTTGAAAGATGCAGATCCTAGCACAGTCAAAAAACGTCTCCTCTTTGGGGAAGTCATTGCTGATCAACTTAAAGATAACTACAAAGGCCTTAATAGTAACAAAGAGAAACTGCAGTTAAAAAATGTATTAACAGGAAAAGTTGTTAGGAAGTATCGTATTACAAATGACATAAGGAAAATTGTAAAAGGCGGCCGACTACGATACCCAAGAGCAATCTTTGGAAAATTGCAAGAAAAGAAACGCAATTCGGAAATTCCTGGAATCAGATTTAAACAGTAAGCTGTGCCTTGGAAAAAAGACTACTGTTCAAAAAATGGACAAATAAAACAAAAAAGATATCTTAGCGATACCTTACAAAGTTTACACAAAAGTTTCAGGCTCGTCATCCAGATACCAATGTGAGCTACTCATTTTGTTGTAAAATTGATATTATTGCGCGAAAGGCATCTGCAAGAGATACTTGCGGTTGTAACGTATGCTTCAATATTGTACTATTAATTCAGTCTCTAACACGACTCAATGTTATTACTGCAAAGAACTTGAATGAAGTAATTTTGTCTTTTTGTTGTAACGAGAAAACTGAAAAATGCTATTTGCGGGAATGCGATAGATGTAGTTCAATGGAAACATCATACCATTTCTGAAGCATAAAGGTAGATCTTTACATCAGTACAAGCAACTTACTAAACTCAAAAAAAACCTTCACGTTACCGATGCGGTTATACACATGGATTTTAGTGAGAACTATAACATGAAATATGCAGAAGAGATACTTCGGAGGTTCAAGAAAACAAATATCTATGCATACTGTTGTGATACATAAAAAAACAAAGTTAGGTAAAACAATAATGCTTTTGCACTTTATCAGAATCGCTTCTACAATTTGGGCAATTTGGGCGCATTTAAACCCAATAATACATACAGTACATAACAGGTTTTTATCCTACAGTTAATACACTTCACTTTATTAGTAACTCTCAGCAACTCAATACAGAATTAAAACAATGTTTTATTTTCTTGCGATCGAGCTTCCAAAATTGCACCCAAAAATTAAAAATTTTACTTGGAACTATTTAGAAGTCGGTGATGGCAAGAGAGGACCTGATGGGATAGGCGGAGTTACTAAAAGGACATTAGATAAAATAAGCTGCGTTATGAGCACGTTTATTCTAATGAAAACCAGGAACCTGTTTGTTCAAGCGTTAGAAGTCACACCTAATGCCCTGGGAATATTAAAACCGGTGTTAGTTTACTAATAAACTTAAAAACTAAGAAGACCCAAACCGATTTACAAGAAGATGGAGAGGTAAAAGTTATGTATCTGAGAGTTTGCGAGTTTGATAATAAACAGGCTTTTATAGCAGATGAAAAGGATGTTTCTTATGTAAATTATCAAGACATAATAAAAATATTATAGATTCCCAAAACAGTTAGGCGTGGCTACAAAGTGTTTTATAAATTCAAAAAAGTTATTGATGTCTTTGGACAATACTAAAGTAGCAAGTTTGAACTGTTTTATTTTCTTTTATTTTTAAGCAAGTTTATATTTTAGTTAGGTACTTAAATGACTAAGTTGCATTTTCTTTGTCTTTCTGAATAAAATAATCATTCTTCTGCTTGCCTCGTCATTCCTCTGGATACAGTTTTAACCAAAACAGTGCAAATTTGCTGAAACTGAACTGTTTGATCTTAAGCTTCGCCGGGTCGGTTTTGAAACGGTCATATCTGCATATTCAAAAAATTAAAGTTGAACCAAAAGAACTATTTTTAAATTAGTGTGGTAAAAATGACAGTTTCTGTATAATTACCCATTTATAAATCTTTTCTGCAAAAAATTGGCTGAAAATAATATTGAGTGGAGTCAAGAAGAAAGTGATGCAGATCGTTTAGTTGTACAATCAGCTCTGGATAGTTCCTTCCATGATGTCGTTGATGTTTTAGTGATATTGATGGCTTTAGCACCTCATTATAAAGACATATTTTTCTTAAAACCAGTCAAAAATAATGTTTTCAGTCATGCATTTACTGGATGTGATACTACATCTACTTTTTATAATAAAGGAAAAAATAAAAAATGCAGCAGCTGAAACTTTAATGGTTCAAAAACAAAGTGAAGAAATACTTTTTAATGGCTGTATTTATTGTATTCTCACCATGTATGGTGCTAAAACTGACAAAAACTTAAATGAACTGCGATACAAGCGTTTTATAACATTAGCTTCAAAGAACAAAAGCGTACAACTTAGCTCATTACCACCAACAGAGGATGCAGCAAAACAACATATTAAAAAGTTGTACCTGCAAGTTCAACAATGGAAAAATAATGCCTTAAATCTCCCGAAGATTGGGGTTGGCAAATAGATAATTACTTCAAACCTATCAAAATGAGGCAACCTGCAGCACCAATGAACATCTTGAAAATTATATTTTGCTCTTGTAAAACAGGGTGCGGTTCAGCATGTGGCTGCAGAAAAAGTGGTTTGCATTACTCACCCGCCTGCATTGTATACAGTGGAAGTGACTGCGACAATCACCCACCACTTAAAGAAGATGAAGTTTTCAATACACAAATTAGTTTTTTGTTTTTTAGTTTTTTTGACACTTCACGCAGTTGTTTCTTATAAATAAATGGTCAAAAAGTTATTAATTCCAGTAATTAGTTATTATTTTAAGCAAAGCTTTGAAATATTAAATCTAATCACATCTATGTATGTTTCGGCCATTTATTTATAAGAAACAACTGCGTGAAGTGTCAAAAACTAGCAACGAATGCGCGCAGTAAACAAAAGTTCATAGGTGACTTTGATCAAGAGGTATTTTTCCAAAAATCGTTTATAATTTTCTTATTTGCCGAGATAAATATATGAAACCATATATTTTCAGAAAGCTAAAAAAAACTCTAATCAATGAAGTCATAGCCAACTACGTTTCCATTAAAAAAAATGCATGTTTGGTTTGTAACTCGAAAACGAATTAAGCTAGAATAAATTCGAGTACGCCATTAAATTGCATATATAAAAATTCACAAAAAATGTTTTAGTTAAAATTAAAAATATTCACAAACAAAAAAGTTATGAAGTTTTAAAGAAAACGGCATAAAACGCAAAACACTCTGTATCTCCCAAACGAGTCGAGATATTGAAGTGCTGTGTAGACCATTGAATTTGTCTCAAAAATCGGGCCAAGGGTCCCGACCACGGTTTTTCTCTATCAATTCGCGAAATACCTGAAACCCCCCAATTACATCGAAAATAGGACACACTGTACAGTTTACCTAACCTTGATTTTTTCTTGAAGAGGCGTATGATATGCTTAGTGTGTATTTTGAAAGTTTGCAAAATGCAATAATTGCAGAAAGAGAATATGCGGTACGTTATCCTTGAAAGACGAAGTCATTCTAGAAAAGTATTGACAAGGTTGGCAAGAAAACTGAGAGAAACCCGCAATGTTCAACCTGTTGCGGTAGGATACGTAGAGGTCGCAATGAACAAAATATTATAAATGTATTAGCGTATGTTAATGCTGACCCATATTTAAGGATTCGGGAAATTGCAAGAGATTTAGGAATGAATTATTCGTTGGTGAATAATAATAATAATACTTTTTATTTCCAAAATTATGTAACAAAAACAATAATAGAGGAATACAAAAAAGTGAACAATTCTTACATGTATAGAGAATGTTTTCTAGCAAGTAGAACAATGGAAAACTTCAGTTCAAGACCAAGGTCAACTGTTCTTCCACTGAGCCCTGTATTCGATGAATTATAAAATAAATTAGAGGAGAAAAAAACTGAATAATATAAAATATTTCAAAAAAATTAAAATAAATAAAAAGAAAAGGAAAAGAAATATATGTATAGTAATTATTCAAAAACAAAAAAATGTATATAAATATACAGGGTGTCTTTAGCTGAGTGCCCATTAGAAATATCTGGAGAACCGTGATAGCGAGAAAATCAAAATTTGGTATGCATCCATTTGTGACCAAGATATATTGTTTTAAAATATTTTAAAAACGGCGTCACTTCCTTAAGTACTGGAAGTTAATGCCAACTTGTTTTTTTTTTTAATGTAATGACTATGATTTTATTTTCTTTTATGATTCTAAGTTGAATTTTAGGTCAACTTTATGTAAGGTACTTCTAACCTAAAATGTCAATTTTGGGTGATAAAGATTGTTTTATATCAAAATTGGCAAAAATCATCTATGTACGAAAAAAATTGTTGCAGTGGAACTAACAAAGATGGAATAGCAAAATTCTGCCAATGGAAAGGCAAAACATTGCACTTCATCCTTCTCTTGATAATTATCTACAGGGTGGTGTGAAAAGTGAATTAAATTAGGTCAATACAAACATGCCAATAAGTCATTTTATTTAAATGGGACACCCTATATTTAATTCCATGTGTTGAAAGGTCATTCTTTTCTGCATTGAATGATGTAACATTCTTCTATTCTTACAATAGAATTTTATTTTAATTTAATTGAGATCGAGAAGGATGAAGTGCAATGTTTTGCCTTTCCACTGGCAGAATTTTGCTATTCCATCTTTGTTAGTTCCACTGCAACAATTTTTTTCGTACATAGATGATTTTTGCCAATTTTAAAAAAAAAACGATCTTTATCACCGAAAGTTGACATTTTAGGTTAGAAGTACCTTACATAAAGTTGACCTAAAATTCAACTTGGAATCATAAAAGAAAATAAAATCATAGTCGTTACATTCAAAAAAACCAAGTTATCATCAACTTCCGGTACTTCCGCCATTTTGAAAATATTTTAAAACAATAGGTCTTGGTTACAAATGGCTGCATACCAATAATTTAAGTTTGTTATTGAAACTAGAATTCACTTTATTGGTCGATGTAAAACAGCTTTCTTAATTCACGTTTTACAGAACATGATGATTTTTACAACAAATACTTGGGAATAATGTTGTTGTAATACTTAGCTGCAATATATGAGAAAGATCTCTTGAATAACAAAGTTTTGTGACGTGGAATATTAACATAAAGTGAAGGACGTAATTTCTTTATTTCTTTAGAAAAGGTCCACTTCTGAAACTTATTTTACTGTAAAGATAAGCAGGAGCTTTATTGTTAACAATATTTACGACAAATACAGCAGAATGCAGTTTCCTACGATTAGCCATAGTAAGCCAGTTAGTATCTCTGAGCGTATGTGAAATATGTTCATGCTTTCGAATTCCAAATATAAATCTAAGACATGAGTTTTGGATTTGTTGTATAAGCATTTTAGTATACTTTATGATACAGGAGTTATATAAAACATCACAGTAGTTGAAGTGAGATAGAACAAGTGCATTACATAACATTTCATATCCCTGATCAGAGAGAAACGATGAGCAAATAGCATTTTAAGTTAATATAAGCCTTTTGAATACAGTGAGATATATGTTGTTCGAAGCGAAATGAAGAGTCGAATAACACCCCTAGGTTATTAGACACTTTGTTTAAAGGTAATATTGTGTCTTGAGTTTTAAATTGAATAATAGACTTGTTGTCTATCTTTCATTTTACCGAATATCATTACTGACCATTTCAGAGAATTTATTAAAAGAAAATGTTGTTTACTATAGTCAACCAGATTCAATATATCTTCGTTAACTAATTTTATTGCTTGATCAAGTTGATTTATATGAAATGAATAATACATATGCGTATCATCTGCATAATATATGGTATTTACAGCGACTAATACTAGATTTAATGTACACGTATAAATTAAAAACAATATAGGCCCCAGAATTGATCCTTCAGAGACATCAATTTTATTAAATGCTTCTGTTTTGTATTAGATTTTTCTCTTTTAAATAGAATATTAAAAGATAATAAAATACATCCTTATCATGTTGTGTTACACCAGCAATTAAAAGAAGGTCAATTATTTATTTATAAATAAAAGTAAACAAACAAAACAGTTTAGTTTAATTATGTGACAAAAATGCACAATTATTATAAATTTTAACAGTTAAATTGGAGTTTTGCTGGGGATTAATATTAACACCGGCACCTGGTAAAAGATTATGGGTCGATACGATATTGTGCTGAAAACGATTTATATTAGGAGCTGTGTGACAATCGGCGGAAGCAGAGGATCATCCGGGCTAGTTAATATTGGTGGGCTTCGATGAAAACATTTGAGAATGCGGAATAATGTTAACTCCAGCACCAGGTAAAAGATTATGACTTGTTACGATATTTTGTTGAAAATTATTAGTATTAGGAGTAGTGTGACAATCGGTGGAAGCAGAGGAACATCCAGGCAACTCAATATTGGTGGTCTCTGACCAATATTGGTGGACGATTTCCATCCCCCGTGACGCTTAATTGTTAGTAAATCACCCCCCACCCCCCCGATTTGCCAAGTGTGTGGCACTAGTTCTTCTAAAACAGTGCCCCGTGAAAAGTTCAGGATTTGGCAATTTTAAGTATTTGGCGATATCCTTTGAAACTCTTCCCATGATATTAATCCCAATTGGGCTGTTCACACATTTGCATTTTGGTAAGTTAAGAAGAGTCGCTCATGCGTTCCTGTTGAGGGTCGTAAATTAGCATATTTTTTTGTAAAATCGATCCAATTCGGATTGGTTATAGCAAATAATCTTGGCACGTTATTTTATGTTTTAGGGACAGAAACCATTATTGAATCAGCTTTATATTCAATGTCGTCTAAACTAGTGATGAAAAAAAAACGGTTTTTTTTCTGTCTTGAAAAAACATGAAAAAACCATGAAAAAAAACACGTTTTTTTTCTGGCACATGTTTTTTCATAAGTAACCAAAGCTTAAAGTTCTAAAACCATTATCGTTTAATACGCTTTTGGAATTTATGTTACATACGAATCTTATTTTTAAAACCACTATAGGTATTTTTATTGCTTCACTATATTGGCAACATTGACTGAGCTTTGGTTAACGAACGGGGACTTCCTGTAAAGGCTAGGTTACGCGAGAGGGGAATCCCCGTTCCTCGTTGTTTGGTTTATTCCTCGCAATTGAATGTAGTTCAACTTTAGATGTGAGTGAGAGCGAAAGTTTTCTTATTGTATTCAAGGGTGATTATAAAATATAGTTATGCCAAAACGAGTCGGATCTGGTCGAAAGGCTTCGATCGTAGCAAAGCTATTTAATGATATAATCTCAACATCCAAAATTAGCAACGTAGAATATACATTCTGCTCAAAACACATTACAAAAAACGGCACAAGAATGTCAAAGCACATACTCAAATGTATGAAATGTCCAAACTTTGTGAAAGAAAAATTCAAAAAATCTGCGAGAGCACCACTTTCAGAGGAAATTGGAGAAAAACGTAAACGATATAACGTGTAGTCCACGCGGGCGAAGCCGCGGGCGGAAAGCTAGTTCCTACTAATATTATAAATGCGAAAGTAAGTCTGTCTGTCTGTTACGCTTTAAACTACTGAACCGATTTTGATGGAATTTGGTACAGAGGTAGAGAAGACCTAGGAAAGAACATAGGCTACCTTTTCCCCATTTCCAGGCGGAAAGCTAGTATATTATAAAATGTTATATAAACACGGAAAATTTTTCGTGGAATTTTTAACTTCCGCTAAGAAAATTGAAAATTTTCAAAAATCGGGAAATTATTGATTTTACCCCATTTCTCCAAAATCGAGTTTTCATCTCTACTCGGTTCTACCTTTGCATGGGTAAAAGAGTCATCAATTCGTATGCGCCCTTTTATCTTTTGGCAAGCGATATATTTAATTGCCGTCTTAAATATGTGATTAAAACTGTAATTTTTTTATTCTAGAAGCATCCAGCAGTGCAAGTACATCCACGTCCGCTAAGTTGAAGACATCCGCTATAACATCATTTATAGACAAGATGAACCCGAAAGACCAAGACAAAGCAGATGAACTACTCAGTAGAGCAATTTATGCGAGCAGAGCACCCCTGAGCATCATGGATAATCCGTGCTGGAAAGAATTGTTTTCGTTTCTTCGACCTGCTTACAAAATACCTTCAAGATACATGGTGTCAGCTCCCTTTTTGGAAAGAGAATACAAAAATGTATCAACAATGGTGGCTGAAGCAATTGCTGCTTCTAATTCAGTCGGACTGGCTGCAGATGGCTGGAGCAACATCAGAAATGAATCTATTGTCAATTTTGTTGTTACTACGCCTAAACCATTTTTATATAAAGTTTTACCGACCGGAAAATCCTCTCACACTGCCGAATATATGGCTCACGAAATCAGCTGTGTGATTGATGAAATAGGACAACAAAAATATTTGGCCTTGTGACCGATAATGCAGCGAATATGAAGGCAACTTGGAAACTGCTTAAAGCGAAATATGAAAAGACAAACCTATTTACGTATGGCTGCCTAGCCCACTGTATCCAACTAATATTTAATGATATGAGAGACTTACCATCTTTGAACACTCTGACAGCGAATGCTATAGCTTGTATCAAGGCCATTAAATACTCTGGCAAGCTTAATGCAGCCTTTATAGAAAAACAATTAACCACTGGTGTCAAAATAAGTCTTAAACTGCCAGTAAAAACTCGCTGGGGTTCACTAGTTTCTTGCTTAGAGAGTTTAAAACAAAATAAACACAATATTAGAGCAATGGCGATTGAGGAAGATCTTTCAGATGCCTTAAGTAAGATTAACACAGTAAAGAAATTATTGTTAAGCGATGACTTTTAGAATAAGGTGTCAGGGTTCAGTAGTTTACTGAAACCTATATCGGACACTATAAAAATTGTGTCCCATGTTTTAAGTTTATATAAAAAATGGAAGATGAAGTTATAGTCAAGATGGACGAAAGCTCCTTGACGTTAGCAGAGATAAGGAAAGTTAAAGAAATATTAAAAGATAGAAAAGAATACGCAATATATGACGTACACAAAATTGCCAATTTGTTAGATCCTCGGTTCAAAGGGTGCGATCTAACACCAGATGATGAAACTTTTGCCACCGAACAAATTTATAATATTGCAGTAAAAATTCCTGATGTCGAAGAAGATACGGTTCTGACAGAACTTGCAAATTATATTGCAAAAGAAGATTTTTTTTCAAAAACGTTTCTTTGGTCTTCAGTGAACAAACTTACTCCTATAGCTTGGTGGGCAGGACTTTGCAAATCGACTGCCTTATCAAAAGTAGCCATCAGAATTCTAACCCTTCCAACTACATCGGCAGTAGTTGAGAGAACATTCAGCACTTATAGTGATATTCATTCCAAAAAACGGAACAGATTGACAAATGACAGAGCCAGTAAAATTGTGTATATTGCTCACAATTTAAAATTGCAATGTCAAAATCTTTTACCTACTATTGTTGAAGTGCAAGAAAAACCAGGAATAGAAAATGTAATCGATTTAGAGGAGACAGAAAATGAACCAGAAAATACCGATACCGACCGAACTAGTGTTGGTAGTGAGCCGAGTGAGCGTGACACTGACGAAGAGACAGACTAAAATTTTGTTACGAATATTTATCGATGTTATTACCATTTTGTTTATGTAAGACGTTATATTATGACTAAGATTTATTATGTAAGGTTTAAGTTCCATTAATAAAACAACAATTTTCAAAATATTGTTTTTCTGAAAAAAAACCATATTTAGAAAAAAAACAACGGTGCCAGGTTTTTTTTCATGTTTTTTTTTATAAAAGTTGAAAAATAACATTTTGTTTTTTTTTCAATTTACAACCCTAGTCTAAACTCATGCTGGTTAGTTCCTCGCTCCTTAAAGCGCAATAGTATCCCAATATTAACATGATCTGAAATTAACGCTACCTATTAGGAATGAAGCTGTCAATATATACATATGATACCTACTTTCATTGCCAAGTATGTTTCATCATTCGCTTCCTTAATAAATTTGCTAAAATCTTCTTCTTCCAGGATTTTGCTTTTTTTTAGTGTAACCTTCAGAAGAACGTTTTAAAAAAGCTTGCAATGTATTTCGAAATGTCAATATTTTTGTTTATGCTTAAACAAGATCTAAGCAAAGAATAAATTGTCCACATTGTCAAAGGCTTGTATTTTTTTCTTTGTAGCTCAAAGTAAGCTAACGGTCTCGAACATACTTGTATTTTATTGGTAACACACCATTCGTCCAATTTTATATTGTTTTTCATATTTTAGTCTAGACTTACTAGGCAGTAAATTGCCAACAGTATTTCCAGGAATTTCTCATATTTCTGGAGGAGTACACGAAATGCTATCAGAAATCATTTTAATAAATTCAATTATATTAAATTTTTGAATTCAAAAATCGTAGCTAGCTACTACCAACTGCCACAAAGTTTAATCAAGAGAATGTTGAAAACGGTAATTAAGATATAATAACTAGAATTATAAACAAAACAACGTTATCAATAAATACTACAAAGTCATTAAACAATAGTATTTAATATTTAATTCGTGTAGTAAGCTACATCAATATTTAGCAGTTTCTTTTTAAATGCGATCTTAATTTTAGATTCGCAATCATAGTAATTTACATTAGAAAACAGTTAGCTGTTCTTATTATTCTTAGAAGAGGAGAATGTTGAAGATAGTTAGTTTTACTAAAATTTACAAAAAACTGATTTGTATTACGTAAATTTTTGCAAGGAACGTTAAAGTAGATTTCATGTAGAAGTGATGGAAGTTAATAATACCACTTAGTAATTTATGGAAAAATACTTGGTCTAGTTGTATCCTTCTAGAATTCAAACATGTTAAAATTTGGAGATAATTTGATGATGGAAGTCTAGCTTTATAAGAGAGAAACCTTAAGAAACGATGTTGAATTTTTTCAATTTTACTAATTTGAGTTTTCTGATAAGGTGACCATACTGTGCAAGCATATTCCAAGTGAGGGCGAACTAACGAAGTAAATAACAATTTGAACACAAACGGATTAGTAAAATGTAAGGAACTTCTAAGTATAAATCCTAAAGCTCTTATTGCTTTGTTGTTAATATAATTTATATGAGAATTAAATTTTAAATTTTGTGCAAATATTACTCCTAGATCTTTAATATACTTAGTAACTTGTACTGTTGATTTTGTATGAAAACTTTATAGGGTTATTAATAAGATGGAAAGAAATCATAAAGCACTTAAATTAAGTTCTAACACGTTTTGAATACTCCATTTATTAAAACGATCTAAATCTTGCTGAAGCTGATGACAACCCTCAGAAGATTTGATAACTTTAAAGATTTTAACATCGTTAGCAAATAAGAGAAAATTTGAATGTTTGAAGACTTCTTTAATATCATTTAAATAAATTTAAAATAGTATAGGAGTAAGATGTACACCTTCAGGAACTCCCAAATGAACAGAAATGGGATGAGAGAAAAAACCATTGCATTGAACTATTTGAACACAATTCAAAATATAGCTTTTTATCCAAGAAAGTAATGATCCATGAATTCCAATATTGGCTAACTTAGTAATTAAAATGGAATGATTAACTCTATCAAAAGCTTTGGCAAAATCCGTGTAAACAGCGTCCATCTGTGCATTTTGTTCAAAAGCTGAATAAATAAAATGTTGATGTTGAACAATTTGGAAAGAAATAATGTTGTTCATCAATGATCAAATTCTTAATTAAAGGAAACATTATGAAAATAATAATGTTTTCAAAGAGTTTGCGAATTTCAGAATTTTTTGTTATAGGTCTGTAATTCCTAACGTCGGATTTACTTTTGTTTTTGTGAATGGGAATTACGAAACTCGTTTTCCAAAGATCTGGATAAACTCCTGATGTTAAAGACATAGAGAAAATAATATGTAAAGGATACACTAATACTTGATATAGTATCAGGTCCACACTGGACTTTGTCAGATAGACTATTAAGTTCTTTTAAAATATCAGCAACACTAATATCTATTTTATGAAGATTAATACAATTTGCTGTAGTATTTGTTTTTGATTTATATAGATCACAATTATTAAACGTTTTATAAACAGAGCCAAAATGTTGTGCAAATAGATTTACTATTTCTTCATCATTACCGCTTTTGACGAATTAAAATCATTTCAGATGGCATACAATTATCTCCTTTTTGGTTATGTATATGAGTCCAAAAGTATTTTGGATTATTTTTAATTTTGTGTTGTAAAGGTTCAATGTAAGACTTAGAACATGAAGTAGATAACATATTACTTTGGCGACGTAATTTACAAAATTGATTATAATAGCGTAGATCATTTGTAGTTTTAAACAATCTGTGATATACATTTTTAGTTTGTATCTTTTCACGCAGTTCAAACGAATACCAGATAGGAAACTTTCTTCTTGATTTAAATGTACGTTTAATAGAAACAATAGCGCAACATTCTACTCTCTCTCTAGTCGTTTGAAGCGTCGTGATCTTATGTTTGTCTCATGTTGTGTTTTTAGCAGTTTCCTTCCATTCGTCTCTATCTGCCGTACTTCTAATGTTGTCTTGGAAAGATTTTCCTGTAAACTGCTTCATCTTGTCCAGCCATCGTTTTGGAGAACGTCCTCTAGGCCGCGTTCCCTCTACTTTTCCTTGGACTTTAAGTTTTTCGAGGTTATCATCTTTCCTCCTGCTGACATGTCCAAAATTAGTTGTTTGATTTTAGTTGACAATCTGGCTTGGATGTTAAGTTCTTCGAGTATGGATGCGTTGGTTCTGCGGGCTGTCCAGAGAATCCTCAGTAGTCTTCTCCAGACCCACATCTCAAACGCATCCTACTTGGCGATGTCTGTGGCTTTTAAGGTCCAGGATTATGCTGCATATAACGCAATTGGAAAAACGAGGGTGTTTATACTAATTGGCATTTTGTTGGTTGTTATATGCCAATCTTTCTAAATTTTGTTAAGTTTGGTCATAACCGTTTTGGCAAGAGCTATCCTTCTTCTGATTTTTTGACTTGATCCGCCATTTCTGCTGATGTAGGCACCTACATAGGTTATTTCTTCTACGTTCTCCATGTCTTGAATACTAGGCATTTCTTCCATGCTTTCCGTGCAATCTATTAGTATAACTCATTCTCTCTTCTCGCTCAATAAGACTCGACATTTCCTGCTCTTCTTTGGCGATGAGTGTGGTGCCATCAGCGTAGCGGAGATTATCTGTCCTTCTGCCACCTATGATAGCTCTTCCTTCCCAGCCGTCTAAGGTTTTCCTTATGATATATTCTCCATATACGTTAAACAACAAGGGTGACAGAATACAACCCTGTCGTACACCACGTTACACGTTGAAAGGTTCAGAGATTCTTCCACCCACTTTTATTAGTGTTATGTTTTTGTTGTAGTAGGTGAATCAGATGTCGTGGAGTCCTCATCTACGACAGGACATCCCATAGTCGCCTCCAGTGGACACAATCAAAAGTCTTGCTGTAATCCAGGAAACATAAGTATGCAGTTTTGCCATATTCTCTTGTTTTTTCAATGATTTGCCGCACATTCATAATCTAGTCTCTCGTACCCTTTCCCTTCACAAAACCCGCTTGTTCTTGTGGTATTAGCCATTCTAAAAAGATTTTAAGTCTCTGTAACACGACCCTGACCATGACCTTGCTCGGATGAGAGATCAATGCTATAGTTCTATAATTATTGCATTTTTTACTGGATCCTTTTTTATGCAGCGCCAGCGGTATGATGGTAGAGGTGCACCAGTCAGTTGGCCATTGTTCTGTCTGCCAGACCCTGTTACAAATTTTCCACAATAGATCAATACCTTTCGCGGGGAGGTGCTTAAGCATTTCTGCATTTATGTCATCTTCTCCTGGACTCCTATTGTTTTTTAGATGTCGAATCGCATGTTCTACTTCACGTCTTAAGATGTCGGGCTTCTGTTGTATGTCCTTGATTGAGATCGAAGTTTCGGGCTGTTCAGGTTCTGATTCTTTGTACGTTTTGGGTCTGAATTCTCTTGTGACCTCTTTAATACATTTGAATAGTTCATGTGATTCGTTATTCTTAGAGAATTTTTCTATATCGAGACAAATATTCTGTAAATGTTGGTTCTTATCTCTTCTTGTCAGTCGTTGTATTTCTCTGTTTAATTCTTTATACTCAGTTCTCTATTCTTCGGTATTTATACCTGTTTTTCTAAGATTCTTTCTTCTTTGTACTGTGTTCCAAGTTTTGTCGGTCATCCATTGTTTGTTTTTTAGATTTGTTTGTGCGTTGAATTGCTGTAATACCCGTTCTTTAGAGTTTGTCAAAGTTGTTTTAAAGCTTTGCCACAATTCGTCCGCGTTGGTCAGATTTGTGTTTCTGCTTGGGAGTGAATCCAGATTCACTTCTAATTCTTGCTCAAATTGGTGCATATTCTCGGGTTTTAACGAGCCAGTTTTCTTTTTTATTCTAGGAGCAGATATATGTATTTTTATTTTTGTTAAAAGGAGTTTGTGATCACTTCCGCACCCATGTCCAGGTAAGGTTTTACATTATTAATACTTGATCTCCATCTAGCATGCACTAATATACAGAGTGTTTCATTAATCAGTACAGAAAATGAAACTGGAGATTCCTTGCAAAATTTAAAGGGGGGTTTAACATAAAAAAAATTCCTTAAAGCCTCCCTGAAGAGTTAGACAATCTGTAGCAATGCTAGGTAGCGTTAACGGAAATTTGTTCAAAAGAATAAGAGCCTGTATTCAAGAAAATGGTGCCCATTTTGAACACTCTCTGAAATAATATTGTTAATTTAAATTAAAAATGATAGTTAATAATAATATTGTTATTTATGTCAAACTTGCATACGCAACTTATTAATTAAAAATTCTGCAAGTTCGCTTAATTTATTTTTTGGTGAAAAAGTATTGAGTTTACGTGAAATTTTTAAGAGACAAAAAGTTTTTAATTGAATTGGCCCTCCAAAATCTGAATTTTAAAATTGAACAAAAAATTAGTTAAAAAGTTCTGGTAAAAAACTCTAAGGGGTAGTAAGACTCACCCCCTTACAGAGAACAAGGGTGAATAAAATTATGAAATTATGGAGGCTTCTTGGTAGTAGTATTTGAATGTTTAGATTTCTTTTTTATTTCAAGTCATTTCAGAAAAAATCGATTAATGTGAATTTTTACACATCTTTAAGGGGCTGTAACTCTTCAGGGAGGCTTTAAGGAAATTTTTTTATGTTAAACCCCCTTTAAATTTTGCAAGGAATCTCCAGTTTCATTTTCTGTACTGATTAATGAAACACCCTGTATAATATATTTGATTTTTATATTGACCGTTTAGGGATGTCCACGTGTATCGATGTATTGGATGCTGAGGGAATAGGCTGTTAGTGATAGTCATGTTATTTTCCAAGCAGAAATCCACCAGTTTTTGACCAGATTCATTTCTTACACCCAGTCTATAACTTCCGATGAGGTGTTTGATATGTGCGTCTTCTTGGGTTTTCCGATTTTTGCATTACAGTCACCTTGAATAAGTGTTATTTCTTTACTGAGTATTTGACGTATAGATCTTTCAAGATTAATGTAGAATTGTGTGATTTCTTCTTCAGAGCTAGTTGATGTTGGGGCATAGACTTGTACTATATTTAGATTGCATGGTTTAGCACTAATTCTCATGATTACTATTCTGGAGTTGACAGGATTGTAGCCTATCACACATTCTTGTATTCGCCTTGGGATTATTATTGCTACACCTCGTATTGAGTCTGTTGGATGGCCTGAAAAATATATGGTACTGCCATTCCTAGATGTAAAATGTCCTTGACCGGCCCAGTGTGTTTCATATAAGGCTACTATGTCAATATTAGCCGCTTCTCGCTCGATGATGTCCAGTTTGCCATGATGAGTAACAAGGCCCTGTACGTTTCATGTCGCTATAGACATACTTCTGCGAAGAGCCAGTCTTTTTGGTGGTATTTGTGTGTTACTTCCGTTGGGGGCACGCTCACAGCATTCCCCCCATAGATCCGACTGGGGGAACATTTATACTCCGGATATCTTTTACCATGAGACGATCCATATGATTTTCTTAGGAATCATACTAGAGCTAGTTTCCCATTGCTTTCCTCTAGGATTTGATAGGGTTTACTCCCGGCAAGGGATCGAAGTAGAAAATAGGTTAGGAGAGGATATTGGGAATAGGACAGTGGTTTCCCCCGTATCGTATTGGGAGATAAACCATAACTCGCGTGGGCAGGGGCGCATCCCTGAAGTAGATCTGTCATTTATCAGGGTCATAGATGAGTTTCTACCAGCTACAATGAAACATTCTACAGCTTCATTTAAATTTAAAGATCTTAATTACTTAAATCAATCATAGATACATAATAACATAAGTCTAAATAGTGTGCATTTAAAAAGTGATAATAATAATAATCATAATTGAGCGATGAGTTAAAGCATTTATGCTCTAAGGTTATCAGTAAAGAGGGATGGTATTTGTCTTCCGGAACTAGGATATCTAAACTACGTTCTACAACTAAATTTGTAAAATTAGAAAAAATCAAATCGAGCATTCTGAGATCAGAATTTTGTATACAATTACATTGAATCATATTCCATAAATTGAAACTATCACAAAGATTATCAACAATAGCAGAGTTTCTGCCACAGATGGATAGTACATTGTCTTCAGTAATATTCCAACAAATATGATGCAAATTGAAGTCCCCAACTTATTAGTAGAATTTCAGTGGTATTGTACGTTTGCATAATATCAATAGTAATGGAAATTTTGTTGTAATAATCAGAGTTATTATTCGGAGGGCAATAAACAGATCCCACAACAATATAAAAAATCTAAAATTAAAAAAAAAAAATTATCAACATCGGAGCTGTTTTTGAGGACTTTCGAAAATTGCCTGTTTTACGGCTTCATTGTCGCGACTATTAAGCAGGAAACAAATTTAAGTACAATAGGTATGATTCTAACATTGATCCTGATGAAGCTGAAGTGTTGATTACTCTAAATCAAACTAAATTACTTTACTTTGTGACCGTTCCTTCAAACGTGGTGTCACCTTCTTATTTGAAAAAGTATAATTGGAAATTTCAGAATCTTAACTTCTCTGTTCACGTTGCTAGGAGAGGGGAACAAGCATACCTAGTACTCGGTCAGTGTTAAGTATATCGCGGCGTGCTGTTGCATTGGTAGGACAGGCAACTTGAGGGAACTGTGTTACTTCGTTCATGAGGCTCCTAGGAGCCTGGGGTCGGCTAGTTATATATATTTTAGGACACATACTTCAAAACAATCTTGTGAAACCAAGTTTGCCTTTTCAAACCGTGTTCAAGTTTGACATGTGCTACCTTGGATACTTGTGTTAATTTGCAGACCCAAGCTTAAAGCAAGTTAACAATTGCTTTTTGTGCTTCCTATGAGGAAATAACTGCAATGACTCTATTGTTTGTTATTTTAAAATTTTTGAACATGATTTGAGATAGTATAACATAAATGATTTATCTTCATCAGTAGAAGATCATGCTGGAGGAGTTCAAAATGTATAACAACCTACTTTATACTAAAGAGAAGATTGAACAGCCCTTGCTCCTTGCTATAATAAAAACAATTTCTGATAACAACTGCATTATTATTAAGACATATACGTGTTCATTACCTTCTAATTCTACGAATATCGGCCGGGTCCCGGCTGCTCCCATGTTCGTTTTGTTAAGCACATTCTAATTAACGGTCAACGAGTACCTACCCGTTTTAAAAGATTTTACCACAAGTTAATAAGAAATTGCACCACTGAACTATGTTCACATTGAAGAACAAACACTTATTTATGTAACGCAACAGAGTTTATTTTCGAAAATTTTTCTTAATACAACCATTGAATTCAAATTTTACCGACACAACTGACCCTGGTCTCAAACCACTTACCGACATTACGTTTAAAAAAAACAGTGCCGTACGCAGAAACATGTCTATGATTAAACGGACTTAAAAATTTTGTGTCCGATTTTGGGCGAAACATTAAAATGGACTATAAACACCTAACTACAATTAAAAATGTTTTAATTTTAAATACTTCAATCAGTGAATTTACCGGTTTAGTTGGAAAAAGTGTTTATTAACGTTGTATTTTTAAAATTAATTTAAAAATTGAAATGGAATGTTATTACAATCTGTAAATTTAGCACAGTTTCGGATTTAAATGTGGAGGAACCGTCGTCAGGCATTATGATGTTGGTTTAATTATTCTTTATATTACGTATTCGGTCACTAACCCTCTTTAATCTACTATATAAAAATAAGTCGGGTTTTCCTTCCTGACTCCAGAACGCACAAACCGATTTCCACGGTTTTGCATTCGTTGGAAAGGTCTCGGGCTCCGTGAGGTTTATAGCAAAGAAAATTTAGGAAAAATGTCAACAGAAAAGCGGGAAAATCTTTTTTCACATACAGCGCCATCTCTGATACATAGCATGTACTACAAACCAATATTTTAAGTAGATGGCGCCGGTGCGTCGCAATGACAATTAACAAGTCGCAAGGCCAATCGCTTAGTGTTTGCGGGATAAATTTAGGAAATAATTGTTTTTCACATAGGCAGTTATACGTTGCGTGTTCACGAGTTGGGAAACCAACCGCTTTGTTTGTGTTAACGTCAGACCAAAACAAAAATGTGGTTTACCAAAGTGCACTTCAATGAAACGGATAATTTGCGGACACGTATAACGCTTCAATTCAGTATTTACTTTGGATTCACTTTCATTTACTTAGAGAAGTTCAACTAAATAACACTTCATTTTTGTAATCGAAATTAATTCATTACTGTTGTGAAATGAAATAACATTTTTCCTTTTCAAACATAAAACAAAAAAATATTTCTTCATCTTTTAATCACCAAACGAAATGTTACATAAAACGAAGCCATCTGGTGGCGAAACGGAGTTCGCCGGGTTTGCTAGTTATAAATAATAACAAGGTTGACAATCACAAGTTACTTTAGTTAAGTATTAAAATCATATAAACTTTTAACAATAAATTTCGTTTTTGATGTGTAAGTAGCCTTCTGGATTCTGTACTCTAGACTATCAGTTAAAGGTAAAATAAGTTCTCATTCATTTCGACCTTAGCTCAGCAGCAATCAACCTTGTACCAACACTCAAGTCATCTTACTCTTTTGATATATTTTACAGTGTTGAAGGAGGTAGACTGCTAATTTCAACTAACGGTGTTCAAATAAAAATTGGACTGAGTAAGTCTTTGACATTTCGTAATTTTTATGTCAAAGACTTACCATTTCGTAATTTTTTTAACAAAGTAATCAGCTGATACACTACAATCACTAAATATGGATCATCTAATTGGAGCGGGTCATCATTCACAATGAATTTGTTTAGTAGTCTTTACTTCAAGTTTGCATCTCCTATAAGTGGCACCGTTCTAGCTGGTAGTCGATTACAAAACCTAGTTAAGGTGCCATCATGGCTACCTTTGCGTATTAACTTCTTGCTGTGTAATTTAGACCTAAAATTTACTATAATTCCCAGAAAGTCCTTTGATGGACAAAACTTCTACTATTGCAAACTTTAAAACAAGTTTATTATTTAAACTAAGAAAAATGCCTACAGTTAACTGTAACGACATGTGTGTGTTAAGACACACATTTTACTTATTTTCATTGCTCCACGAGAGTTTAAAAGACCAACCGCCGTCTTGTACAGTTGTATACCGCACTTAAGTATACACCTCTGAATAGCTCTTAATAAGACCGAAACGCTGCATCAGGTGTTCTTTCGTTGCGTGTATGCTTCCGTACTAGTTATACTTGGCTTTATCGACACACGTGTGTTGCAAGCATTAAAGCTATCGCTTAGATAGCGTTATGCAATTTAATACACACATGTCGTTACAGTTAACTGTTGGCATTTCTCTTAGTTTATACTATTCATACGTGTCCATGTTTTACACGAGATGTCGTAAGACACACATTTTACTTTTATTATTTAATCATATGATTTTGTTATGTAAGTGATATTACAGAACTGTTTGCATCATGCACGATACCTACTTTGTTAAATAAAGTAATAATAATAAAAACAATTAACTATCAAATTTGGGCGTCAGTATTGAGCAGACGTCGGTGACAGCAATTGAGGCAACAAGGCGACACCTTCACTCCGATCTCGGGAACCGTCCCGACAATGACGGTAGCTATGAACACCGGGGCAGCTGTGCCAGTCACTGGAGGACCTGACAATGGCGGTTCAGGAAGTAGACGAGGTACGGGTTGGGAAGGACGAGCTTCCATCCCACTTGCCGGATGGGTACTAAGGTAGTCTAAGTGAATATCCACCACGCTTAGACAGCCCCGGTCATGATGACCAAACTTTTCACCGATCAACATCTTAGGCTAGCATTGGTACAGGAACCCTGGCTGCCCAGAGGGCAGATAAAAGGTTTGTTCTGCAAGAACGATAAGGTTGTGCATGATACCAGTCACAAGAATCCTCGTTCCTAATCCTAATTAGGTAGAACACTCTCTGCTTTACAAAAATTGTGACAAGAGAGCTCCACCCTCTTCTTCATGAACTTGTTATCCAGGATAAGAAGAGGAAGGTGGTAGTTACATCGGCCTACTTTGTAGGTACAGAGAACGTTCCTCCGGAGGGTGCCGCGACGCTGGTGAGGCACTACAGGGCGAGGGGAATCCCGCCCATCATTGGATGTAACGCAAACGCACAAAACGTAGAGTGGGACAGCTTCAACACCAATTCAAGAGGGTAGGTTTCCTACATTAGTGGCTAGAAGAGGGTACTAAACATCACGTTCGGTACTTCATGCGTTGGAAGCCATGTCAAAAACTGGAGGGTGTTTAGCTACCCTCCATGTCAGACCATCGGATTCGACCTGGCAGGTTGTGAGATCATTATAAATATGCTACTGGAGCAGAATCTAAGTAGAGAGCAATTGAACAGACCCCGAGCAGCTACCTGTAGACAGAAATACTGCATGATGGAGTCCCAAACTCAGAGTAGAGACCAGAAAGCTATTCAACAAAGCTAAGCGGATTGAGGAGTGGGAGAGGTATAGTAGCGTATTGTCATCTTACAATCGCAGAATCAGAAGGGCTAAGCTTAACAGCTACAGGTTCTTCTGCGAGGATCTCCTCTATCCCGTGTGCCACCAGGATCCACTTTGCTTAGAAACAATTTTTATTTTAAGATAAATCAGTGGCGTACCATCAATGCACTAGTAGAAATAAAAAAAATGTGCTACATTAAAAATGCCTCTTAATACATGTATGTCATGTTAATAAATTATTTATTTTTGAAAACTTTACCACCCTTACCTGAAAAGTTAGACGTTTAGGACATAGGTTCATACGAAGTTTTCTTCTCAAAATCGGTCCCTGAAATATTGACATTTGATTAGAAAACACTCTGTTCAGGCTAGACGGTAGCGTCAGAGACATCTTCCCCTTCTGCACACTTCCCTGGCTGTCAGCAGCCGTGCGCAGAAAAATATGAGGATGCTGGGAGACGTTGAGGCGTAGTAAGTTGAAAGGTGGCTAACACCATCTGTAACCTAGCTAGACATGGGTAATAGGCACGGTAAGTCCGTACCAAACTGGGCGTAGCTACTGATTTCCTTCCTGATAAGGATTTTCAGAAGCTGTCTGACATTGAGGTATATATCCAAAGCTTGGAGAACGACAAGGGTGGTGTTTATATCAACGGCTGAAAAGACACCACCAACTCTATGGCCTACATACAGGCCCGGTTCATCAGTCTCTCATCTTTCCTGCTCAAGAGGGTGGAAAAATTGGTAGACAACTATACATATAACAACGTTTACTCAGGCGTACAGGAAGACTTTCCTATACCAGCTGGCTTGCTAGTTGAGTACTTCACTAGAACTGAAGGAAACTACAATTTGTGCCCTCTAAGACATTGCAGAGGCCTTCGACAACTCTATGCTCCATGCAACAGAGGAGAAGCAAATTGACCCCCTCTCTCCAGAAGAGCTGAAGCAAGACTCGGAAACTCTACCGTTGACCGTTGTAGTGAATACCACCAGAGGATGTTTGCATGGCGGAGTGTTGTAGTTTCTGATGTCTTGTTTCATATTGTCTAGCAAAGGAATCCCCTGTCAGTGGTATGCTGACGACATTGTCATATTTGCACAGAACAAGTATGAGAACATCCTTTGTAACATAGTACAGACAGGCCTGGAATTGACAGAGAGATAGTCTAGGACCACTGACTTGCATCGAAGGTATGTCGGCAGACATCAATACTATGTCCGAATAGCTGTGTTATCAGCTCAAGGATGGTGAGAATTTGTAAAAAATTGAATAAACCGAGGACATGCATTAAGGTCACCCTACTTTGAGTCCCGGGACATTCTTGGATTCCCGGTAACGAACAGGCGGATGCCCTTACCAGAAAGAGGTGGTCACGCCGTTTGTTGGGTCTCAGCCCTCTGTTGTATCGGCAAGTGCACAATATGTGAAGTACTCCGGGTTAACGAATGGAAGAAAAAATCAGAATACTGGGTCAGACTACCTGGAGTGAGGCAATTCAAAACTCTACTAGGTGACTTCACCGGTAAAGAGCACATGGACTACTTAGTAGTCAGCAGAAACCACTTAAGAATTCTCATTGGTTTTTTGACGTGACACTTAGCGGACATCTAGGAGACCCCAATTCACCTTCTTACGGAATGTGAAGCGTCGGTTTTCAGAAGGTGGAACTGATGTGGGTAACCTTTCCTTGAACTGAAAGAGATTACTCCTCTCAATCCAAGGTCAGTCCTGATATTGCTCAGGAACTTAACCTACTAAATAACGTAAATGGAACTTTCACACCAGCGTCGTTTTTTGCGTACAACAATTTTCTATTATGTTTTGAAATATGTTCGTAGGTGACGTTATTGATTTTGGTAAACGAGAAAATAAGTGACATGACTTTGTCGACCTATAAAAAATGTAAATATACAATAAGTACAAGAGTTTTAGATGGACAATTACTTTAAATAATAAACGCAAGTATGTTTTTCTATTCTCAAATATCCATCTTCTAAAACTCAGTAGGATTATACGTAGTACAAATTATAAGAAAAGACGAATATTTTATTTGTGATTACAAAATTAAACGATTTAAAAATTAAAATTTAAATGTTAGTAAATTTGAATTTAGATGATTCTATACCTCCTCGACTCCATCTTAAGTCACGTGTTTGGGATTGCTCTATAAACAAGAGAGGTTATGTTTAAGGTATGTTTCTCCCACCACACTTGATTTTTCGAATGAAACTGCTTCAATAGTTTAAACTAACACGAATGTAGTTCAAATATATTTGTTCTTGACGTCATAAATTCAACAACAAATACCTTATTTTAAACCAATTTCAACTTATTGCACGCGAAAAAACGGCTTAAATTTCCTCTACAAAAAGCCTACTTTCATATGTATAAGTAGAAAAAATAATTTTTTCTACGACATGATTAGAAAACAGTCGTTTCTTCTCTATAAATAGTGAGAAAATTTGTTTTTCCCTCACTAGTGAGGAAAAAAATGTCATGTTGCAAGAATATCGCTTAGAACTTAATTAAACAATTTAATTTTTGTCACACAAATAACTATTATTATTCGGTCACTTTTGTTTAATTTAGTATCTTATATTTCGACTTTTAAACATTGTTACCCTACATTTATTGGTTAGAATTACGCGGCTAGCAACTTTGCGCTATGACAGGTTGAGACCTTACCGAGACCACATAAATAGGCGAGACTATTGTAACCCTCCGATTGTTGACTTTGGCTTTTACGTACAAAATTGTGACAAAATCCTGTAACAATATGTTACGTTTACAATTAATACTTTTTCTTTCATTTGGGTTGGTTGGTTGGTTGGTTTTTTGGGGAATGTCGTAGAAAAAATGTTGTGTCTAACACATGAGGAAAGCTTTTTTTCCACTCTCGAGCTTGAATGGAAAAAAGAATCGCTTTCCTCACTTGTTAGACAAATAACTATTACTCACACTCTGTCACATCTTTTTGTCAAAATTATCTTGTCAAAAAATTTATAAAAAAAATCTTTTAAAAATCGATCAAACCCTACATAATTAAGGCATGGCTGCTTCGTCGAAATCTCCAAGTTCACCTCCTAAAGCCAAATTGCCAATCGGAATAGATTTAGGAACAACTTATTCCTGTGTGGGCGTATTTCGGAACGGGGTCGTCGATATAATACCTAATGATCAAGGGAATCGTACAACCCCTAGTTATGTGGCTTTTACTGATGTTGAAAGGCTTATTGGAGATCCTGCTAAAAGCCAGGTAGCGATGAATCCAAGTAACACCGTTTACGGTACATAATTTCTTGAAATTTTTGCATTTAATCGAACAATTTTATTCGTTTAGATGTAAAACGCATGATCGGAAGAAGATTCGACGATCCTATAGTTCAAGGCGACATGAAATTGTGGCCGTTTGAAGTGATCGACGATCACGGCAAGCCTAAAATTAAAGTTCATTATAAAGGTGATGTGAAAACGTTTTATCCCGAAGAAATATCATCGATGGTTTTGGGGAAAATGAAAGAGTATGCCGAAAATTTTTTGAGTGACAAAGTAAGTACCGCTGTGGTAACTGTTCCAGCGTATTTTAACGATTCACAACGGCAAGCCACTAAAGATGCTGGAATTATTGCCGGTTTGGACGTGCATCGAATTATTAATGAACCGACCGCCGCTGCTATAGCCTATGGTCTCGATAAAATGGTGGGTATAAGTTTTGACAGTACGGTAGTAAGATGTGTTGTCTTTAGAGCGACGATGATCGGTATGTGTTGATTTTTGATCTGGGAGGGGGAACTTTTGACGTGTCCATTTTAATTATTGCTGGTGGTATCTTTGAAGTTAAAGCAACTGCTGGGGATACTCATTTGGGTGGAGAAGACATAGATAACCGAATGGTCAGATATTTTGCCGAGGAATTTAAGAAAAAATTCAAAGTAGATGTTATGGATAATAAGAGGGCACTGAGGCGCTTGAAGACTAGTTGCGAAAGAGCCAAACGTGTGCTGTCTTCCACCACACAAGCGAACGTAGAAATTGATTCTTTAGCCGAAGGTGTGGATTTTTATACGACCATTACCAGAGCCAAATTCGAAGAGATAAATTCAGATATTTTTAGGCGAACTTTGGAACCGATAGATAAAGCGATTCGGGATGCAAAACTCAACAAAAACAAAGTAAGCGCCAAACAATTATAATATAAATAGTTGATCTTCGCGTACTTTTACGTTTTAGATTGATGATGTCGTGTTGGTCGGTGGATCATCAAGAATTCCAAAAATTCAAAGTCTTTTGGAAGAAATGTTTCAAGGGAAGGAATTGAATAAGTCCATAAATCCCGACGAAGCTATAGCTTATGGAGCGTCAATACAAGCCGCCATTTTGGCTGGAAATAAGTCTGAGGCCGTGAAAGACTTACTGTTGCTCGATGTCGCTCCACTATCATTGGGTATCGAAACTGCAGGCGGTGTTATGTCGATATTAATACATAGAAATTCCACTATACCGGTTAAACAATCGCAGGTAAATCTACCTTCAACGAGTTAGCTTAAAAAACCATCTCAAATCACCTGCTGTAAATTCGCAACACTCGACAGATGTTCTGTCCTTCTGGGACTATTCAGGAGTGAAAATACTCAAGTATAAGTTCGCAAGTTGCCCTACCAAACTTGTCTGTCATAAATGATGTTGCTCAATTTTTTTTATTTTGACCGACAGTCGCATCTGGAACAATTGTGAAGTTCTCTCACTCCTGAAGAGTCCCAAAAGAACGAAACAGCTGTCGAGTAATTCTCGGTGTCTGTTTGTAGTAGCATCGAGTTTTGTAAACTACTTACACTACCTGTCAAAAAATTGTTGAAGTTGTGATTATTGTTCGAACGTTCTACGATAACACAAAGACGCTAGATGTCGCGCCAAACGCTCATAATCATATCTTTCATCACCTCATAACTCGTAGTTTATCTTTCCTCCGGGATATATATTGTTTTAAGATACATTCACTCGTGGACAATGTTTTGAAATGAACTAACACCAAAAATTGTCAATGTGGCTTTCAGTAAGGTTTTAAAACTACAGACTGCATTCTGTAATATTTTGCAACGAATTAAATATGATAATCTATTACACCCTTTACAAGCAACCCTTATCGATCTAAATTATTAGTTACCACATTTATATGTACCGTTTTACGTAGATCTTTTCAACATACGCCGATAATCAACCTGGAGTCGTAATTCAGGTATTCGAAGGCGAAAGAGCCTTAACAAAAGACAACAATCTTCTAGGAAAATTTGATTTAACTGGAATACCTCCCGCACCAAGAGGTGTTCCACAGGTAAGCGATAAAATTTTATTTGAATCTCTTATGATATTTTACATAAAAATAGATTGAAGTAACTTTTGACATAGACGCGAACGGTATATTAAACGTAACTGCCTGCGAAGTAGCAACCGGAAAGAAAAATCAGATTGTAATACGGAACGATAAAGGTCGCTTGTCGAAAAAACAAATTGATAAGATGGTGATTGAAGCCGAGAAGTTTCGAGAAGAAGATGAAAAACTGCGAGCCGCTGTCATGGTTAGAAACGAAATCGAAACGTACTTGCATCAGATGAAATCTATGGTAAGGCTGGTGAAATTTAGTACCATTTACGTATTTTATTGGCAGTGCAGGTGGACGATCCAGAAGTGGCTTCCAAATTGCCCCCTGATGATAAAGCGAAAATTCAAAGAGAGTTCAAAAAATGCACCAAGTGGTTAGAAGAACATTCTAACGCGACCGAAGAGGAATTGGAAAATAAGAGGAAAGAGGTTGAGAATAGTTTGAGGCCAATAACTATGCGCCTGTATGCGAGTGCGGCTGCTTTCCATCCTAGACCTGCTCCGAGCAGAGAATTTCCTGAAGATGACAGCGAACCAACTATTGAAGAAGACGATGATTGAATTGAGCAATTTTTTATCTATTTTTGCCACAAAAGTTAAGAAAATACCAATTTAAGCGTTTCATCAAATGTGAATTATATATTATGATTAATTATTAAAAACTTTACCCAAGTATGTCGCTCGCTTTTTCTTAACTAATATTAACTATTCAAAAGTAATATGACATTTCTACGCTATTTTTGTTACAACTGTAAAGTATTGTATCGTTTTAAATGCTTTAACTTATATTGACAATTAATTAAACAATTACAATGCATATTTAACTAGTCCAGTGCAATTACGGAAAAATGGGGCAAAAATCCAAAAATATTTTAACAGGCTGCGACCGGTCAAAAAGTTTAGTTTGGGGTATACGTCAAAATGTAACAAAAAATGAGTGGAACTATGGAAATGGGGACCCACTCCTAGGGTGGAAAATGTACTTTTGCAATTTTCAGGCAGAAAATGACTCTCTAGCGCAAAATGTTCTACAAAAAAGTTGTCGATAATAAAAAAATAAACAACTTCTGTACAAAATATTTTTCAACATAACCTCAAATTCAAGGTGAAAATTGCGAAAAACGGTTTTTTTGGTTTTTGAATGTTGTCTCTGGCAAAAGAATGCAACTTGGGGAACTTTTTTTTATACTACATAAGCGCGATTTTTTTTCAAAACCAAAAAGAATTAGTTTCCGAGATATTTAAGATTTTCTAAAAAAAAAGTTAGCAAGGCCAGCCACAGAATAGAATGAAGTGGTATAGAAATGTTTTCAAAGTTTTGTATAAATCATTTAATACTGTTGGGTGAAGGTTTCTGTTTATCAGGATATCTACGAGCAAATATTTCGCATGTTCTTGATGAAACTTTCTAACATTCGCCATAAATAATAAACAAATTTAAATAATCTTCTTGCGTATTATTCATTCGCCCTGACATAATTGTTGATAGCTGTCAAATTACAAGGAACAAGTTAACATCCACATAGTGCATGTATGTAAGTATACAAGGTGTTAATTAAGTTAGGTACTTGTAAAAACTTTAATGGGTGATTCTCTGACTATAATTTTAAGATAGAAAGTTCATGTCAACAGCAACAGCAACGGCTTCGTTTCTGCGATACAGGGGCGTCCAAAAAATCCATTATTTTTATTTGGCCATTTTCAGCAATTATTGTAAATGTTATTAACTAGTTTAGACTTAGTCTTGTGAATGATCTAAGTTTGTTAGGTACCTGATAATACAATCAATAAAAGATACATTTTTTCACTTATTTTGAAAAACTCGGAAATGATCCAACTTAAAAAATTCCAACGCAGATTTATTTTCAAACCCGTTTTTATTAAAAACGGCTGCTTTTAGCTACAAATACAATGCGACACAAAAAGTTATGGTAAATTAAATTTATGAACAACACTGTATGGAGCGACTTCTAAGATTAAACAAAAAATTAAGTTAATATTTGAGTTTTCCGTCATCAATGTACCCTATATCCCGAATTTCGTTCAATTGCCATATGGTCATCTTTCGTTACTTTTTCCATAAACCCATTCCAGCCTGGGATTTTCGGTTTGCAAATCCACTTTGCGTAGATCCAAAGAGAACCACTCGACTTTATTTCAATTTGGTCGTCGTTCAAAAAATATTCCTTCAAAGAAACATCAGCGCTCTCATAATAGATCAAAGGAAAACTCCCAAAGTGCCCGAGATAAAGCGGAAGATGGGCGTGTGGAAGAACGCTCTATCGTGGTATGCGGGACAAGAGAGTTTTGCGGCGTCAAGCAACGTATCGCTACCATCACATGGAAAGTACCCTTTCCGTCGAGCGTGTTTGTGTTCTAATCAGCATTGTCGAATACAAATTAGGCGAAAGAATTAGGTAATATTCGTGGAGGACTCTGTTTTTTTTTATAAGCGAATTGCGAATTTGCAAAAGGGTAACGTACTTTCGAGGTCTTACAGCGGCTAGAATGGCATGGGCTATTGCAAAGCATTTTTTCCCATTGCTCCATAAGTCTTTTTTTCAATCTGAGAGTACGAGGAATATCATCACATTATCCAGGAAATAGTCAGGTGCAGGGTACTCGTCGATGTTGAAAGGGGAGGATCTTATTTCTTCGAGAGTGATAGCGGCTGCTTCACAAATAATCCTATTTTTTCATCTTCAGAATTTTCACTGAGATTCATAAAAGTGGTTGGACAAAATCTTATAACATGTATTAGGAAACATGACAATTGTGGAATTGTCAGGATTTTCAATAAAAATTATGTCTTCGTCTTCAAATTTTTCTTGTAATCGGGCTTTAAATGTTGTTAATGAAGAGGGACGATCTTTGCCAGCTTTCGAATATAATTCTGTAAGAGTATATTGACATTGCTCGACGTTTTCCAACAAGTAATCAAAAACTTGTATCATAGATCTGTCAATATCAGTGCTCATTTTAGCTTTTTCAGTAGTTACTACTAGTGTTGGAACGATTGAATACTCGCTTTTGCACCGTGCATCCACCTTGGAAAGATCCCGCACGATTTCTAGACGTTCAATAATCGACAACATTTCTGCTGTCGGGGTTAATGATTGAAGAAAATCGAGAAATGAATATTTTGTGTTTTTATTTTTTACCAAAAAGACGGTCCTCGAGTATTACTTTCAGTATATGAAGCAGAACGTTGTGAAGTCGAACATCTTCCTTTTTAGCAGCTGTAGATTTGACTCTAAAGAAGGACAATCGGTGGTGTTGCTCGAAGAAACCGAAGCTCGACGTAGATCGCCATATTTTTTTTTTACATGCTTCGTGAATTTCTCTGAAATAGACAGTTTTCAACAGCTCTTCGTGAGCTTTTTCTTTACAAGCAACGCTCGCAACAATAAAAGTTTCAACATTTTTTTTCACTTTGAGGATCAATGGCTTCGAAAAAATTAAGTAGAAGCTCATTTCTACGAGCAGTCGCTCTGCCAGCTACGAATTCTAGCAGGCAACTACGATAATATAAGCGCTCTAACACTGAGCTGCTTTTATTTCTCGGGTCCGTCGAAAGCCGAAAATGCTTTTGAAGGACAAAATGAAGATGAGATTACAGGGTCCCATTCAATTTAATTCCGATGAAATGCATCGCAGAGCGCTATTCAGCATGTGCGAAGGCCCGCGGGGAACATAGCAACTTTGCGCGTGGATGCTAGAAATTATTTTATCTTTAATAAAGTCCTTTTACGAAAAAGCGTCAGATGGACTGGAAAAAAAATAGGAACCGAAATGCAAAAAAAACCTTTTTTTTTAAGTCGTTCTATCAACTTTAAGGGCCATAACTTTTTTTCCCGTTAAACGCACAGTTTTTTGTCAGAATAATTTTCAAATATAACTCAAACCGATTCCAAAAACATCAGGTTTATCACTGTGCGATAATTAGAATGCTAGATATAAAACTTCCAAAAAACAAAAACAAATCTAAAATAGTGGAGAAAGGGCTGGTTTTAGGGGTGCGCAAACTTCCGGTTAAACTAACCGAGGGAGACCCTTTCCAACGAGAGTAAGAGAAAAAATGTATACAAAAATGATCAATTCTTAAATACACTGGACTACTAACCGCATTTAACAAGATTTTAAAAAAAATTCCATGTCATTTTTGTTTTGGATTGTACCCACGGACGTATTAAAATACGTATATTAATAAGTCCGTGATTGTACCTTATAAACATCCGTAAAATTTGAATTTGGGGTTTTTGATTTTTCATCGTACTACACCACCTTCACAGAATAAAGTTGTGTTTTAAATTCATATGGGACAATTTATATACCACAATTAATTTAAGTAAATCAATTTTAATTAAATTTAATTAAAGTCCGTACAATTGCGTTAACTATACAATTTGAAGAATTTAAAAATTACTTCTGCATTCGATGACTTTGACAACATCATCGCATAACCTCACTTTTTTAATATGAACGAGTATCTGGTTTGTTTTTTTTTTCGAGATTGTTACAATAGTTGATAATTTCTTGTCTTTCAGAAAGAAGAATTTAACCGTTTGGGTTGTACCAATCCGAAAACTATTGCTATATCGATTCAAGTTTACCTAGAGCTTTGTGAAGGTATATTGGGTTGTTTGTTGTACTTTTACTTGAATGAATACCACATGGTTTTTAAGATATTTTACGAGAATCCTAAATGTTTTAGTAAAAAGATTTTGGGATGTTGAATATTCGTATGATCAAAACATTGCTAAAATATGTTTCACTGCAAAGCTAACCAGAAAAGCAGAACCGTCAATGTTTATTCCAGTAGAAGTTTGTGAATCTTTATCATTTAATAAATTGCAAGAATTATTCAAGCTAGAGCAAAACCAAAGAAAACAATTGTAAGTACCTACACTAACTTGTTAAATTGCAACACAATAAATCCATTAGGTTCGTCGTAATTGTCAGTTCTGACTCAACTTGTGTTTTCTACCAAATATCGAGTGGACTAGTAGATCCAATTCAAGAAAAAATGATACATTAGAACGATCAAGAAAAATAGACACATTGTTGAGAAGAAACAAAAATCTATTAGAGCAAGCGGCTTTGTGTAATATTCCAATAACGCTAAAAAAAGACTCTACTGCAGAATCGACAAGCTCTACAGTATATAAAGAATAAAACGAAAATAAACTTTAATTATTATTGTTTCTGTTGTAAAACTTACATAATTGGTGTTAAAGCATCAAAAAATAATTATACATAGTGTTAGTAATATATACAATGAGCTACTTGTCAAATCACTATTTAAAATTAGGCACTTCCACAATTACGCAGTCTTAAAATGGTGACCAAATAATTTACCAAAAATTTGGAAGAGCTAAGTTTTGAATTATTTTAAAATGTATTAATTGATAATATGCTGAATAATTAGTACGATTACAACTTTCTTAATTAAATAACACGTATGTAATAACAACGATTATAAATATTTACAATTACATTTTGTATATTTAACAAAATTTGCAGTCAATACCAATTTTGTTCTTTAAAGCCATTTCTACAAGTAAAAAATAGTTTTATAGTAATAAACAATTACTTTTATTTGCCCTTCGCAGTCTTTGAAGCAATTTAGAATTAATTTTACCACGACGTACATACTCGTGGTGAGATCACGCAACACGCTCATATACAAAAGAATACTATACTTGTTTACACGTGAGTAACAAAAATGTAATAAATCTTCATCTTATAATACTATAGAATTACTGGTTGTCACGGTAATAGTAAACTTGTTGTTAAATACAGACTTCGACTGATGGTTTCTTAAGGAAAACCTTTTGTCAGCACCAGTCGGCCATATAAGTGAAATCTCTAAACAAATGTTGATCTTGTTCGGTTAAAGGTCTCGGTTCTTTAGGTGGAGTCAGTTGTGGTTTTTCGATGTAAATTCTTCGTCGAAATTGCTTACATCTTCCAAATGATTCTAAAACAAAATTTATGAGTTAGATCGTGCGAAATTTCTATGTATTGATCATTAATAAACTTACATCTGAATTTTACTTCCTCCATTAGCTACGTTCTAAGCATAAAAAGGTTAATCGCTTAAATCGTTACACAAAGCAATAAGGAAAGGAAAACGAAACTCGTGCAATAGTGTTTCACTAAATAGTGATGGCAAAAAATAAAAACGGGAGAGTTTGAAGCGGTTAATATGTTCCACGATTATCGGCTAATTGTAGTTGATCATTGGTCAACATACGTATAATTAACGATGCCTTGAAGGGCATACGTGAACGAATCATTCAGTTATTTTGCAGCGGGCTGACTAGTCACCTAAATCCGATGATAATAAGTAAAACCCCATTTCAGAGTTACGAAAATATCCCAATAGGACCAAAGTTATACGAAGCGCTCATTCGAATGCATAGGTACATTAAGTAAAGTTTTTTAGAAGGGCTTGCCTTTGTAAGTAAGTCCTTTTCACTATCTTGAGACCAACCAGAGATGCTGATCTAGAACCCGACTTGCAATTCCGGTCTGTGTGACACATTTTCGCGCCTTCATAATGACTCAGGACGTTCTTGTGCGTTAACTGACCACTCCGCTGACTACTACCTCAACTCCTACCTATGTAACCCCTAGTGAATCAGCACGTTGCTTAAAAGAAGGGAACCCTTGAAAGAATAGCATGTGTATGCCAGTATATAGGGCGAGTCCTGGGAAACGAATGTAGTAGTCAGCTGGAAGAGTGGTACCAGAGTAAAGAGGCGTTCAGCTTTCTTCTCTGCTTCAGTTTGGAAGAGATATATAGGAATCATGCCGTTCTTCCGCATACAACGTCACAAAAACTTGCTATCTTTGGGTTAATTCCTTCGAAGTAGTGGCGAACTTCAAAGAACTGTAAAGGGTGAGAGGCCCAAATCTTCATCTCGGGTGGCACTCAGTGGAATCACATTATGCAGAATTACGATTTCGTTCCCTACAGTTGTACAACACTTGAATGAGTTCGATTATCATTAACTTGGGGAAGGTGAGCTCGGTGCGATTTTCATAAGGAGGGACGAGGCACATTTTCACTTTAACGGTGCTAAGAATCGTTGTAACAACTGATACTGGACGAGTGACAATACACAAATTTTACACAAAAGACCACTGCAGAGTATCTAAGTTGCAGTAAGTTTTGTGTCACAGAGTTTTGAGAAGATGATGATTAATCATCATGTTTGGTTTCAACAGGACAGAATTACTGCCCATACCATGTCCACCGCTCCTTTCAGCGTGTGACTAAATCGATGAAAGAGTGTTAGAGAGAGTAGAACCGGGTTCTGAATTTGTCAAAGTAACGACAGTCACTATTATTTATCCACGTGGTCTAGCACAACAAACAAAATTTTAAACCCCAAAATAGTAGAGCAGTGATCATTTCCCGTGGCGTATGGTAGACAGTAATAGAATATCGAGAAAAAAACCACTTAGGAAGAAAACAACAATTATAGAAAAGAAAATACAATGATGATTCAAAAGAAAAAAGACAGAAGCATTTCTAGAGATCTGCTCACTGTCCATATTTTTTAAACAACGTTAGGGCGTTTGGAAGGAAGAATGGAAGAACCATTCCCCTTATTTGCAATGACACGGTATTGTTAGGAAAAACAAAAAGGAAGACGAAAATGAAAGACTGTAGTAGATATTGATAGTCAGAATTAATAGATTGAAGACGAAGCGATATGTGGTTTGGAATAAGTGGAAACGCCGGAGAAATGCGATTTTAATTCTAAATTTCTTTTAATATTACACAAAAGCCGCTTGCTCTAATAGATTTTGTTTCTTCTCAACAATGTGTCTATTTTTCTTGATCGTTCTAATGTATCATTTTTTTCACTTGAATTGGATCCACTGATCCACTCGATATTTGTTAGAAAACACAAGTTGAGTCAGAACTGACAATTACGACGAACCTAATGGATTTATTATTGTTGCAATTTAACAAGTTAGTGTAGGTACTGGTGTTTTCTTTGGTTTGCTCTAGCTTGAATAATTCTTGCAATTTATTAAATGATAAAAGATTCACAAACTTCTACTGGAATAAACATTGACAGTTTCTGCTTTTCTGGTTAGCTTTGCAGTGAAACATATTTTAGCAATGTTTGATCGCCACGAATATTCAACATCCCAAAATCTTTTACTAAAACATTTAGGATTCTCGTAAAATATCTTAAAAACCATGTAGTATTCATTCAAGTAAAAGTACAACAAACAACCCAATATACCTTCACAAAGCTCTAGGTAAACTTGAATCGATATAGCAATAGTTTTCAGTTAGTACAACCCAAACGGTTAAATTCTTCTTTCTGAAAAGACAGAAATTATCAACTATTGTAACAATCTCGAAAAAAAAATGCGACAGTACTCGTTCATATTAAAAAAGTGAGGTTATGCGATGATGTTGTCAAAGTCATCGAATGCGAAGTAATTTTAAATTCTTCAAATTGTATAGTTAACGCAATTGTACGGACTTTAATTAAATTTAATTAAAATTGATTTACTTAAATTAATTGGTATATAAATTGTCCCATATATAATTTAAAACACAACTTTATTCTGTAGTACGATGAAAAATCAAAAACCCCAAATTCAAATTTTACGGATGTTTATAGGTACAATCACGGACTTATTAATATGCATCATTTTAGCCCGTCCGTAGGTACAATCCAAAACAAAAATGACATGGAATTTTTTAAAAATCTTGTTAATGCGGTTAGTAGTCAGTGTATTTAAGAATTATT